>JABFPN010001112.1:0-33033 GCA_022817305.1 Leptoteleia sp. ZL-2020
GACTTCTTCTTGTCTTAGTTAATATACAGTTTAAAAGAGGTTATAAGAAAAATGAACATTTTTATTATACTCTATCATAGTAAATTGTACAATACTGATAATCTCTTTTAAAATGTATTTTAAATATGCCAAGAATTGTAATTTGTCACCACTTTTACATTTAGTATAATAATTTTTATCCCAATTTTTTTCTCAGTGCATGACATCTGCTGAACGACACTGCAGTTTTCTAAAGTTTCGCATAAAAAGAAATCAACTAAGAATGGCCTGTTAACCTTTGGCTGAAAAGTTTCTGGCCATGGTTTGGACTTAACCGGAGAAACAACTGATCTAACTCGTAGATTGTGAGTTAAAATCTTGGTCAGATAAATTATGCCTTTTTTTTAGTCAAACATTTTTCATACCCTTTCTATACTCTGAATTTAGTCTGACTGTCTTATTAATCCAAGATATTTACCAAAAAAGTTTAAAAAATACTCTAAAATCTAATAATTTTAAGATTACGCATTTTATTATTTATAATAGAACCAATTAAAATTGAAATTTCATGTTATTCACAACATAATCTTAAAAAAAATACATTTTTATAAAAAATGTAATCTATATTTAAAATTAGTATAATTTAATCCTTAGAATTGGTGATTTGAATACAAAATTTCATTGATTCCACTAAAATCGAATTTACAAACAAATCATTATTATTTAGTCCAGTTAACAGACACGTTTTAAATTGCGATAATAAATTTTTCAGATAGCAATGGTGGAATTGCAAATAAACGATCCAACTGCGGTGCCAAACTGGTTGTTCGTGATGTTTGCCGTCTGCACGACTGTATTGGTATCAGTCCATATATTCGCCTTGATGATTAGTACGTACTTGCTACCAAACATAGAGGCCATAAGTAAACTAGAGGTGTCGGAACTCGTCACCGAATCACCGCACGAAAGGATGCGCGGCTTCATTGAGCTCGCCTGGGCATTTTCCACAGTATTAGGACTATTTCTCTTTCTGGTCGAGGTCGCGATACTCTCGTGGGTGAAATTCTGGGACTTTTCGTTCACCGCTGCCACAGCCAGCACGGTCATTATAATACCCGTTCTCATAGTTTTCGTTGCCTTTGCTATACACTTTTATCATTCTTTGGTGGTTTACAAATGCGAAACTACGATCGATGATATGAAGGAATTGGAAAATATTAAAAGACAGTTGGATAACGTGACCATCGGACAAACGACGGTGTAATTGTTTCAATGACAATGCGAATTCTTCTTTCTTTTTAGAAATACGCATTCAAAATTGTTTAGTCAAACCTTTTAAAATTGCGATATAAATTTATTTATTTTGTTGCAGTTTTATTTTAAATTTGCAATAAGCGTATCTGTGGCACGGGGAAAAACAAGTTAACTCCATTTTTTTTTAGAAAAGTAGTTTTTTATCGTAATTAGTATCATTCTTTTGTCTGTATTTAATAATAGAATTGTCATATTATTTCTTTTTCTTATTTCATGAAAAGTCGTTACTGACCAATTTAAGTTGGTTAGAAGTTTTAAATATTATTTTTTGAAACCTGAGAAATATATTTGTGTTAAGAATTATATTTTTTTATTGAGTGAAAGAAATTTCTCCTGATCAAATTCAATAACTTAAATGTTATTATATTAAATATTGTTGTATTTCACGCATAAATTTGTCTTTAGAATGTGTAATATATTATGTAATATTATAAATTGCAAGTAACAATTAATATAATGAGTCATCGTGATTTTTTTTTATTATTCTTCGCACGTTTTTAATAAAATTTATATGATTTGTTCAATTAAAATATACGAACAGATACATTTCTGCATAAACATCATGATTATAGTATGAAAAAGTGTCGAAATAAAAAAGAATATTAATCATAAAACAATCTTTATTTAGTAAGTTAATTTATTTTATTATATGAATAATGAATTTGATTATTTAATAAACTTAATTTCGTGAGGGAGGTAAAATTTAAATTTTTATGAAAGGAATAATGTAACAGTGCTGACTATATGTCATATTTATAACATTATGTAATTAGGTCTATCTTTAATTTAATTTATTTAATAATAAAAATTCATCAAGCAACGAATTCGTACGACATTTGATGTTAAAAATTAATTGACAATATTCCTTTAAAAATAAGAAATTGTATTTCAAATATTTTTCTCATAAACATACTTAGAAATATGATTTTCATTTAATACCCAATATTTATTACTTAATAAAATTACATTTTTATAAATACTTAACTGTATTTTTTTGTATTAAAGTAATATAGCATAAATTATACATTAAAGCAAAGAAAAATAAATTTAATATTGGTACTGAAAGTCTTGCAACAATATGTATTTAATTTACGTTTTCCAGTATGTAAATACTTTATAAATATTAATAAATTCAGAATAAATTATATTTTTGATATGATAAAATAAAAACTAATACTTAAATCTAGATAAAATATAAGTTCATACTTTAAATAAAGAATACTAATTTAAGTGTGCAAGACATGTAGGAATTAATTATCTTATATGTTGTAAATACATATAAAATTAGAGACGAAATTTAACGCAAATGACTGAGTATGTTATTATAATTTTCGTAACGTAATAAATATCTATATTTGTTTTGCAAATTACAAATTACAGATTTTTTAAATAACAAATATGTAGTATTATTGAATTTAGTTTATAGCAGTTAGTACAACTATAAAGTAACTTTATTTTGTATTTTTTTAGGCTCGCCGTTTTATCGTACAGCTATATAGCTTTGGATGTTAAATCAATAAACAGTAATGTAATGGTTTTGAAGTCTTCCTTTAGATGAAATTTTTTACCAGCTCAAAAGATGTATTTCAATTCGTTACTCAATCCTTGCAAAGCGCAGATTGTTGTGTTAGTTTTCTTTTTCCTTGCGTTTATTATTGATTTTATAATAGCTACCCGCAGAAAAGGAGAATGTGGAGAACGTTAAAATCTCCCTTAAAGAAGGATACAATAATGTTTAATTATACGTGTCTTTTAGTCAGTTTTATTGTAATGTTTTCTCCAACAGAAGATTGTAGGTATACGATTATTTGGAATTTGGCTCAGTTATATTAGATTTAAATTTTTAGTTCCGTGTACATCTGTCTAATTTCTATCATTAATCTATTATGTTTATCAATTACTTAATATAATAATTATGTTAAGAATTTAACATGTTTGAATAAATTTCAAAACGGAAATAGAACTAATTATATCAAGTGTATATGTTTATCACTTGTTTGACAATCATTTAAATAATACATATTAATTTCATATGCTTCACATAAGTATATGATGTATAATCAGACAATATATCTAACATTGGTCACATATATGCCTGTACTAAGCATATATTCTTTTCAGAGTATTGTGTACTGTGAAAAAGGAATATGTTTGAAAAATGGTTTCTTTTTGTAACGTGTTTTCAATCTTTTAATACACTCTGTAGTAACTTTCAAGTACTTTGTGTGATATATAATAGTAATTTCTTCGACCTTCATTTTCCTGTGTGTACTTATATAAATTATAAATATCAATTTTAAATTGTAATACATTGTGTTGAGGAAACTTCACACTCAGATTCGTTTCCGCTCATATTACTATTTACATAAAACTTTAAAAAATATTCCACTCAAAATTAATAACAATAATGATAATTAGCTGCAGAATTACGCAACTTCAGTGACTTTTGTCATTGTCTGAAACGAATAAATTGAGAAACAACATTCTGAACAGAAAATAAAGCGAGTTTTTGTTAAATGAAATTATTATAAAATTAATATTAATTAAAATCAAGATAAGAGTGATCGTAAGTAATATCATAATGAAAATTATGTCGCTGATTGTTCCTTATTTTTGTGGTTTTAAATATGTTTACAATACGAAAATAAATTGCATTAAGAATTTATATTTTAAATGTAATTATAATTTACTACATATAACCTCAAAGTATTAACATTAAATTTTATAGATAATACTTCAAGTTTATTATTACTTTTATTTTACTAATGAAAATTATGCTGTGTCAAAAGATGACAAAGGAGACGATACGAAAATTTTTAAAATCTTTATATTTCCAAATTGCTTAGCTGCACATAGTAAGTTTATAATCTACTACAAACTAAAACAAAACTCGACAATAATTAATAACATCTACCGGTGTTACAATATAATGCTTCTCTCGAAGGAAACAAAACACGAAATACAAAATTTCACGTGATCAATAAAAGTATCATTGTAGACTCGATGAAGAAAAATATACCTTATTCTAGAATTACACGACGGTGCACTCTTTAAGTTTCATCTTATTCACCCCATTTGAATTATCACACATCTTTATGCCTTCTCAGTTGTCGTTTTTTTCCTTATTTATTTCTTCATTTAAATCCTAAAAGCGCGTTAACTCATGCACATGAAATTCGTAGTTGAAAATTCAGTTCTCGTTGGGTACAAACGAAATTATGTTCCTTGTTACAAGAGATATGAATGGTTTTTTGTAGAAAATTAGACTATATTCGTAGTGGAAGGAAAAGTCAGCTACGTGTTTTTGTTTAATTATTATTTTGTTTGTTTTTTTTTTTTCTTTACCGCTGCATAATTTTTTTTTCGCCACTGTTAACTTCTTATTCAAGCTATCAGCTATACATAAAAACACGTATATGTCCAACACGGCGTTGTATCCTCTAATTTGTAATAGGCAACGTTCATTCAGAGCGTCGTATCATTTACTCAAATTTTCGTCACTCGAACAGAAACTCAACGACCCTAATAGAACGCACTTTTAAAAATTGTTCAATTCATCATTTCGTATGAAGTAAACCTGTCGTTGACTGATATCAGTTAAACGACGTGTAACAATTTTATATAAAATAATACAATACAATATTATAAAAAGTTTCGATTTAATGGAAAGTAATTTTTAATAGTGCGTCAGTTGATTCGACATTAAAATACAACGTTACATGAAAATAATATAAAGTATTACGTGACTTTTGACAAATGTACAAAAAAGATGTTTATAAAAATTAAAACTCAATCAAAAACAGAATTCGCAATTAACTCTGAGCATGCAGTTACACAATTTTCACAACAATGTTTTTAATATAATATCATTGTTTGAGCTCAACATCAAGACAGCGAATAGTAGTAGATACATTATCGAATCAACAGGAATTCTCTTAGGGAATGCCCACGGAACGAGTTACAATAAAAGAATTGCAACTGTTATCATAGCTTTAAATCGTGAACGAAAATTAAATACATCGCGTAATTTACTTAAATAATAGATCGTCAGAAAAAAGTCTTAGTGTTCAGGTTGCTTGTGCTATGGACGGGTGAGTACATACAAGAAGAAGAAGAAGAAGAAGTGAACCGCAAGACGAGTTTGTAAATGTTTGATCGCTAATAGCGCTTATGTTAGTAGATGCTTTCAGAAATTGCTGTTTCAGGTAAACAATGATATATATATATGCATTTTTATATTTATATATTACACAATATATAAAATGATTTACGCAGCATTCATCTATGTATGATGAATGGTCTGCTGTGTGATAAAACATTTTGAAATCACTTTCGTGTTTGCTTTTCTATTCATGGATTCGCAGCAGAGCATTTCATCATTTTTCTGATTTCTTTTATACTGTTTATATTTCTGACTATTTTAGTTTTCCAAACATGCATGATGTCAAAAAGAGGAAAAAAAAGAAAGAAAAGAAAATGATAATAAATGTTATATACGTACATAATATATAACTGAATACAATTGTTAAAATAATGGAGGAATAAATGATATTAAGATAAGACACTCGCTTCTACACAATATCCTTTCTATTTCTTAATTGGCAAATCTATGTTCAGTTTCAGTCTTAAGATCAAAATAAATGCAAAATACTTCGCGATAGCCCATCCATAGCAAGAGCTGGTTCGAAAAGCTTTTTCTTGTTCGCTCTTTTCTCATTGTATATTTTGTATTTTTTTTGTTAATCGAGTTATTTCCACGATTAATCTCGATTCGGTTCGAGTTTTATTCTAACGATGGTTACATCGATGATTATTGGTATTCAATATATACAAAAGTCTTACTTCACTTCGAAACTAAAAATAATTAATAAAAGAATCACAACCCAAACATTTGCATCCGCGCGATTACAATGCTTTGTTAGTTTGCGTGGCTTTTCTTGTTTCTTACTACGCACATTACATATTATTTATAACAAAATCGACGTGACGTCAAAACAGTAGGTTTTTTTAAATCGCACATAATGTTCCCTTTCATCGGTAGGTACCAGAGATAACTTTTTTATGATACTTTTTTTTATTAAAGCTTACAAAATTAATCCGTAGTTTTATGACAATATTTTTGTATCCTTCAAATTTTTTCAATTTAATTATTTCCATTCTTCGAATCTTTTTTTACAAAATTTTTTTAGTTATAGGCGCTGAGAACCTTTTTATCATAACACATTTCTCCAAAACTGCATAATCATAATTCATATTCAGTTAATTATTAATACAATAAATAATCTAATTCAAAATTAATTACAAAATTAATCGTAGCTTTAATTATTAAGACTAGTATTGATAATAATACAATTTAATTATGTAATAAATTATTTACTGAAACCAACAAGTAATAATCCAATTGTAATCATTCGATTAGCGTTAATTGTAACAAACAATTTGAATTATCCAATCAAAAGTGTAAAGTCTATTATACAAATTGAACAGTCAAATCACTGCGGTGATTGCCTTAAGTTTATTATACACACTTTACAAAGCATTTTAATCAAAGATTTTTATATTTTACAATAACTTTTTTTAGGGTATTATGAATTGGTTAAAGAGGATTAGTTTTACATGTTGTATTTATAAGCAGAGGAATATAATATATTATTATAAAATTTAACATATTATATTCATTTATTTATAATTTGTTTATTGTACTATTACAATAATTCACTTTTAATAAAACCTATAAAAATTATTAATCACATTATACGATCAATTTTAAAAAAGAAAATATAATTCTTATTTAATATTAAATGATAGATTTTAAAAAATATTTAGAAAGTAATAACTAAAAAGTAAATTATCTTTAAAAAGTCAATAATTAATATAAAAATCTTTAGTAAATTTATTAAGCAAAAATTTATTTTATTTGTAATTTGATCACTTAATAATATTCTCATTAAAATTTCCTCTGTTATAAACAAATGTCATCATTATATAATATTTCTCCGCATGAGAGAGCATTGAAATGGAATGTATGCAATGCAAAGTACACGCTTATTTCTCCGCAATAATGTCACTTTCACATTATTCTTTCTGTCATGACTGGATTTCAATATTGTACTACATATTTTCATAATTACAACTTGTTTTTCAAAGCTTGTTCGATGTTTATTTTGTGTTTGCTATACCCACATTGATCGTACGAAGAGAATTATTCTTCGTTTGATTTTTATTTACATTAAAGTAAATACAACATTAATTCGATAATAATTTTTTTCATTTTTATAAAAAAAATTAATTCACTATAATAGGATACGTAACAGAATTTTAGCCTAACTGAATATGAACAAAATGTTTACATAAATCAAGTTCAACAAAAAAAAATTGTAATTATCACAGATACATTTTATCCCTTTGACGTACAGAAAATATGCTGCAATGAATATGAAAACAAAACAAAAATTATAGCATTTCCTGTGTGTAATTAATTTTACAGTTGCGCAGCGGAGATAAAGCTTTTTTCGTCAAAGGGGTAAAATGGTAATTAATTTTTTAATTCTCCATCAGGAAGAAATTCTCTGTATGAAATCAAAGTCGAATGCACGAAAAGTGTGATAGCATCTTTTCGCAATAATTACGCCAACGTATAACAATAAAACTTGTTATTTTTTTTTCTTTCCATAATAGCATTATTATTATTTCAAATTTGCTCATATGATTTTACCTAATTCACCGCTGCATTCACAATAACGGGCAGCAAACAATATATTTATTGATTCAAATATTCATTCATTGAAAAAAAAACTGATGGATTGTTTACCAACAATATAATAACATCGAACGAACGTGATTAATCTGAATAAAATTCAGATATAGATTTAATTAAGCGAAACAATAATTTACAAATAAACAGAATCTATCAGTTTCTTTTAATTCTTTTTCAACGAAATTTACATCGATCAATAATAATTCCAATAATATAGATGCATAGGTAAATAAAATTTCTTACATATAAATGATACAGATGAAAAATGAAATAAATGACTTATGAAAAAATTGAGTATCCACAAAACGTAAGTCTTTAGACGAATGTAGAAATTGTTGTCAAACTTCTATGTGTTTCGATGGTTGTTGAGATATGAATGGCTCGCTCCACATGCGGCGTAAATCACCCTGCAAAAATGTTTATTTTTATTATTGATTTATTTTAAATATACGTCCAACAGTAAAAATTGTTTAAAAATGATTAAAAATGAAAAATGTTAAATATAAAATTGATACCAAATATAAAATTGAATAAATATTATGGTTTTTAAGAATAAAAATAACCTTTAGATACGCCATAGTAAGTAATGGCAAGAGCGTGAAGGGCACAAGGTACAATAAGGCAGGTTGTGCCGCTTTGAACACCTCCGAGCTAACTGTGGCAGTTAGTAAACCAAGAAAGTAACCGATAAGCGAGCAATGGAAGTAGCTAATGCGACTCAGGTGTCTAGGGGGTGGCACTCCAGCCTCACAGCCACCCGGTAACAATTGAGTCTTTTTGTATGCATCGTATCGCAATACAAAGCAGAGCAACAGTCCAGGCATCACTACATCCCCAAGACCCAGCATCGAAAAATGTCCTGCTTGATGCATCGATGGAAATACTAACTTCCCGGGCAGTGATAATTTTGGTGCCTCTCTAGCTACACCTCCTAGATGTAATTTCCGAGCGACTAAACCAACCGGATTATCAGCAGGACGCGTTGCTACCTATTATTAAAAATAAACAAACAGTATAAATATAATGTACATTCTTATTTAAAACGGTAATTAAAACTTTCAAAACCATTGAGTACGCAATCAAATTCGCTATGATAGTAATTTCATATTACTACAGGTAACTGTAAATTTTGAACTTCCATAATATTTCCTTATTTACCTAGAACGTTATAATAAACTTAATATTTTAATCACCTTAACCATAACGTTTGTGCTGAATATGTACGATGAAAAGAAGACCCAAAAAACATCGTAAATTAATAGTCCAGTAAGTAGTAACGTTGATACCTTCAGACTAGGCAGCCGAACGAATGCTATAAAAGCAACACATAAACCCATCCCCATAGCATCCATAAGCAACCAGTGTCCTGTCAACACCCAAATACAAACTATGCTCACGCTCAAGGAAAAAGATAGCAATTCAGCCCCAGTGAATCTTCCGCAAACTCCGAATGATATTTTATTACCATCTGAACAAGGTCGTATTATGTATTGACACATAGGTAACAGAAGGAAAGCCAATGCCACTGTAGCTATGACTGAAAAATAAAGTAAGTTTCATGAATAAAGTAAATAAGTAAAAACAAATATTTCATATTCATAATGTATTAATCACAGAATACATATTTTTATCAAGAGAATTTGTATTATCGTTTTATGCTAATTTTATAATAAATATATATTATATTATACATATATAATAAATATTTGTTTCTAATTTCATATTGAGAAAATTTTAATTGCGAAAAAGACTATAGTAATATATATTTGACATTTTTTTGGGAAATTCTCTTACAAAAATGAGGCCTTAATCTTCTTAAAATTTAGATATAAACTACCGCTATCTTACAGGTATTATAAGTTTTTCTTCGCACTCAAAACCAGACATCAAAAAATTAGCATTTATCAAGAGAAGATAAATTTCTAACAAGTGTATATTATTGTTTTGAAACAAAGCTGTAAGATTTACATATCTATCATAGTTTGCGAGTTTATACGTTTATTTTATCTTAATTTTATTCATGACATGTGTTCTTGATAATTTTTAAGGCCAAATTAAATTACGTTCAGTGTAAATAATTAAATTGATATGAAAAATAATTATTAAACGAAGAAGACTTTAACATTCAACAAACGAGTTCATCATAATATTGATAAGTAAAAATAAAATGGCACGTGATAAAAAATTGATTAGAATAAACATACTTACTGGCTGTGCATATGGCAAATAGCATCTGCATACTATCGAAAAAGAAAAACATAACAAGTAAAGATATGGAAGCACCGAGAGGTAGACAAAGAGCATGCATCGTGTCTAACGTTTGAACGCTTCCTCCTGTATTAGAATCCCCAGTTCCCGATGTGCTGGTGCTATTGGTTAATCCTGTTAACAAATTGCTACGTTCCTTTTCTTTTTCTCTTTCTCTTGCCTCTTGTTCCATATTGAGCGATCGAAAACTGCCGTACACTATGAGCAGTATTGATATTAAAAAAGTGGACACCCTGGACGAATCCATTATGGAGTATGCCCTAAAAATTTATTTTCATTTAACATATTTAGGTAAGATTATTGTATATCTTTTAGTTAATCTTGTATTGTGTAATAATTGAATAATAATACAGATAAGAAATACTTCTTATGAAACAGATGAAAAGAGATATCTTAATATCCTAATATAATTGTACGTAATCAATAATAACCAAATTACTTACAATTTGGGATAACATAATTAAAATAATTTTATTCCTACATGCAAAAGTAAATAATTTTGTGAATTTGATTTGTACTGACCACTGATAATCCACTTGATTTGTGGCCATCTTTAACAAAATCCTAGTCTAAGCAGATTCTGCTAGACTAGGACACTGTATGACATTTAAATGTCTATTATTGCAGTCCTTTTTAGCATTGATCTAAGATCCTCAGAGATCATCTGCAGAAAAACATGCTGAAAAAGTAAAAACATTTAATAAAAATATTACAACAAAGTTATGTATTAGAATAATTATACTTATTGAATTTCACATGTTATTTATTACAAAGGAAATACTGTTGTAAACCCAAAACTCTTCACAATAATTAAATCAGACATTTTGTTTTCTTTTTTGAATAACAAACTTAGAAGATTAGTTGATTAAAATCTTATGTTTTCCTGTATTTGTTAGTTTTTTTATGTTAATAATATAAAACTGCAACTTTTCATTAGAAAATTACAATTTATATGCATATATATACATTAATAAATGCCACACTCATATGACATTTAATTTATATATTGGTATTTGTGAAATTTATGATTTGTTGCAAAACTGGCAATCTTATGTAATCTGATTATTATTATTAATAACAAATAATTTGATTTGCAAGTCAATGTAAAAATTATTTACATTAAAGTGAAAAAGATTTTCATACAATTCTTAATATTCTCGCATTATAAGGAGTATAACCTTAAAACCTTTGCAAGTTATCTCTTGTCATAGAATTATATAACATTGTTAAAATAATTTAAAGTTTTTAAGAATATTAAAAAGTACGTGACTTAAAATATTTACCTGTAATTGTTATTTTATAAAATATGTCTTGTTCTGTAAGAAAACAATTGAGATTTAAACATAACAAATAAATAAAAAAGTTCACACCTTATTAAGTGGACTTTGATACTGTTAAATATAATTGTAATTGGAAAATCTTAATATTTTTAGAACATTATTATTTTTGTATATGTTTATATTAAAAGATTATTTTATAACTTTCTTTTATAAAATTAAGAAACAAGATTCTAATAATGATAATTTACTGTAATACAAAGGAAACAAATATATATATATTATTAATATAAAAATACAATTAATTACTTTGTAATGATACCCAAATGATTGGTGAAGCTATAATGTGGATTAAAATTTCATTTAATTTTAAATCTGATCATCAATGGTTAAATTAAGTCTTTTAACCCCAAAACCATTTTCACTAAATATTATGAGTAAGAAAAAAATGTATAACTTGTTTAATTAAATGGTGTAAATGTATAATATATACTGGATTTTTTTCAAAAAAATATGCAAAAAATTTGTTTTGTTAATAAATTACATTTTTATATAACCTTACATTAATTGAGAAATAAGTCTTTTATAATTTGTTGAAGCTTGTTTATAAATTAAAAGCTATTGTTAAATTAACAAATTTACATATGTTTACAATTAAACTGAACTTTGTGTATACATATATTTGTATATAATTTTTTTAGTAGTAAAAATTACCAAATTGTTAATATTGTAAGTTGAATATATATTCATTTAGAATATTTAAATAAGACAAATAACATTATTTCATTGCAAGTTTTATATAGTATTTATCATCACAATTATTTCATTATTAAGCAACAATTTTTTAAATCTGATCATTAAAAAGTTGTTATTACATATTTTTAGATAAAAACTTATATATACATAAAAGTTTAGGAACTAGGATTTAACAAATATAAACTCAAAGAAATTCTTCATTATTAGAATAATGATCTGTACAAAAATATATACTCTAGTAATAGAATTAAAAAGAAATTTTTAATTCAAATTTTTTCATTTCATTTATTAAAGTGTAAATTCTATTAAAAAAGAAAACATAAATTAATTATCAATTAATGATGATACAAAGTAACAAATAACAATAATTAGTTTAAGATAATTGTGTATTTTTAATAGGACAATATATTAGATATATATTGTCCTACGTAAATAAGACTATATAATAATGTCTTATTAATTAATTTATATTACATAAACATACTTATGCAGTTTTTAAATAAATAAATAAATAATATTAACTAAACTAAAACTTAAGTGTTTAAAGGTATATTTTTTTACAAATCATATTTTAACAATATGAGATAATTTATTGTTTCACACAATATGTATATAATTATAATTAATTAATAAACAAATTTAGTATCGTAAATAATACATTTTTTCATTCTCAACAATTCTCAAGAATTGAGATAATTATTTCAGAAGATTATGTATATGTCAGGGTTAAATCTACAAATATTTAATAAAAAAGTCTAATAAATTTTTATAAAGTCAGTAATAAGATCTTGGTTTTGCATTAGAAAACATATAATTGTTAGAAAATCTTCATTGAACCATGCATAATTGATATTTACGACAAGTGGTGAAAGGATTTATGCACTTAAATGTAACATGCCCGAGTAATTAAAATATTGTTCAATTACTCTATTTTAACTACAAAACTTTAACTATAAATTTTAACATATGTGTGCATATATATAGTATACATAAGTTATATCTTAAAACAAAATTATACAATATAAAACTTAATAACTTTACTATCTATGTGAATAAAGAAACAAAATCTGTTTGTAAGCTCAAGTTAATTAGATCATGCAAATATGGTCACTCCTAACGTTAAATGTTTGTTACCAAACCAAATATAGTGGCAAATTTGAAAATTATTATGCTTAATTAATTGCCAATCAAATAATGACTTTTTAATCATCTTATTATTAAAACTAACAAAAAAAACTAATCAATACAAATTTGCAAAACAAGCTTTTTGTTTCTTACAATATTTCATTAGCATTAATTTATCAATGACCATAACGTATTGACAATTAACAGAATTAACAGCGAAATAAATAATTAACAAGCTAACGGATATGATCAACATGTAAATCATAACGAGTTCCAATACCTTTTATACATAATAAACAGCATATTATAAACGGCAATTAGGCTTGTTACGCTTTTGGTCACCACCTACACACCAACAAAATTTTATGTAATAATCTTATAAGCAAAGCACGAACGGTAATAATAAAGTGCTGTAAAAGCTCATTTCAACTCGAAAGCGAGACATTTTGCGTGGACGTAAAATCGTCCTGATGAAATCGCGAGGAAGACAAATCATAACAAAGGACGCGCTCCACCTGCCGAGCTCGCGATCTCGCATCGCTCGAACCGTGGGAACCGAACCCGCAGTCCTTCGAGCAGTTTGACCGAGAAGTAGGCACGATTGCTCCGCGACACGAACCGACCACTCCGACGCCACTCGATTGCACTTGATCGCCTATACGGGCATCGGCTCAGAATCGGCCCTACGATAAGCAATTGAATGCAACAGAATTGTCGAGCGCGACGCACCGTTCGCTATTGACGCGCCGCTACGCGAACTCCCGACGCGCTTCTCGCGAAAACAGCCTATTAACGGCGATTGTTTGTGAAACAGAAGAGATCGCCATTTCGGTAAACACAGAGGTCACGTGATTGCTCTAAAGCTGGCTGTCTGGATCCGCGCCGTTGGGTTCCATCGTACAAACAGGAATCGCCGTTCCACGGCTGCGAACTTACCTCGACGATTCGAGGGAGAGACGATCCGCGGATACTTTCATGGTTGGGTGTACCGCCGTCCGTCCCTGATTAATTGTTAATTTAATGCGGTCGACGAAAATATTGTTAAAATGCACGCACGGATGATACGCGCGACCAGACTCGCGGTGTCTTTTTGACAGACGCGAGTTCAGTGATGTAAACACAAGACGGTAACCCAATTACGGTTCAACAAGGGTTTACAACAGTCACCGTAAGATGGCTCGTCACTTCAGTTATCCATCGACGTCGACATAATTTCTTCTCCCCGTACACTGTTGCAATGTACTCAATTTTGTATAGTTCACCTTGGGTCCTCCGTGGCTTGCGGCAATAAAATTTAACGCGCGGAATTCAAAATGATTTCTTCATGAAGTTTTTATTCTATTTTTATTTGTAAAAATTGAAATTTAAAGTGAAGTTGCAGTTGTTATAGGAAATGTTCGCAAATAATTACGAATAAATGCATCATGTATCTGATTACGGGGGAACAAATTTTCAAGCTAATTTAAATATTAAAATAAAAACGGACCGACCAGGCGCCATAAGCGACAATGAAAGCCTAAGTCGATTTGTCATTTTCGCTTTCGTCCTCAAAATCTAGCCAATAAGAGTCGAGCAATTTTGCCTTATCATTAAGTTAGCGTCGGTTCGATCGATTGTCGATATTACAAGCGAAATTGACAAAGCCCGCGCGATTTCGATAAAACAAAGTCGAAAGAACGCGGATTTGAAAAAACATGAAATTATTTATTAATATACATAAATTATTTTATATAGTATGATACAAATCAAACTGTTTCACAAATAAAAATGTGCATAATTTTATTTTATTTAAAGTTAGCTTTGTTTTTACCGTAGCAACCAAATGAAGAAGGGGCTAAGTAATTAGCTATTACATGCACGAATCATTATTTTTTGGTCAGTTTACTCGTGTTTTGAAGGTTAAGTTAATCGAGTTTATGTAAATAAACAATGTTGATGCAAATTTTATAAATTTAAAATCTTCCTTTTATGATATACAATGTGAAGGAAATTTTTAAACCTGATCCATGCAAAGTTAAATTGTTACAATTTTAGGTCAATTTTTTACATAGGTTCCCTTTTTCTATAACAGGAAAAATATCCTTTTTTTCAATTTTTTCAACCAAATATTGATACGGCAAGTTAATAAATAACGCTTTGTTATTGTATTTAAGAGCAATTTATTTGTAATTTACAAAGTTCAGTTTTAGTAACTGTACATATAATTGACAATGTAATAAAAAAAGTACAATTTTGTCATTAAACGAAAACCAATTTAATCTGTTCAAAGTATAATTGTTATAAAGCCATTTATACCATGAAAATTATCCAAAAATTATTTTATAATACGTTTTTAGCTTTTTTTAAATAGTCATATTCATGTTGCAGACAAAAATTTATAACGCAAGTTCATATTTTCACTAAGATTAATCAATTTAAAATAGATTTTGTATCAACATAAAAATATAAGGCCGCTTACAACTGCAGTGATTGTACTGCCAATTCAACTATGTCAAATACGTTTATTTGTAAGATGAAATTGGAAGTTTACATTTTTTATAATTACACAACACTCTTTATTAATATTTTTTTTGCTGCGATCATTGAGGAGTGTTATCAGACAAAGTTTACATTATTTTATGCATTAACTAGTCTTTAATCCAAGAATAATTACTGATGTTTCTCGGCTGTGGTAGTATTTATTCGCAGGATATTTTAAGATAAAGTTATAAACATTTAAGAATGTCCTTCATCTTGGAAACATCCCCTCACCGTAACGCAATCTTGAATGACGATAAATTTCATTAAAAGCTTTAATAAAATTTATTTATTTATAACCTCATATTTCAATAATGCGATGAAATTTGTACGTTCCTTGGATTTCAAAAATTCATATCCAAGCACCAAATCTCGGCTTCTATGGCACTTATTTATGAATTCTTCTAGTACAAGAAATGAAATGCTCTCGTTTATTTCGTTGTAAACTGAAACAAAATTAAAAACACATTACAAATATTAAATCAGACGGCGAAAACTTTTCGGCAACATACAAACCTACTTTAATTTGAGTAACTTTTTACGGGATGACACGAAGTATATGGAATGCATAAATACAAATTTATTAATCCCATTGTGATTGAAATTTACGGTATATTCGGTGATCGTCGCGTAGGGATGGGGCTAGGTCGACCTAAACACGGCAACCACCAAATTTATCTTCAGTTTCATCCACAATGAAATAGCGTTTTATGCACTTCAGTGCCATTTATAGCTTGTACTGTTCAAATAAACAAATCTCATTCAAAAAAACAAATTACACGTCTGCTCATATTTAATATTTATGGGAATATAAATTCCTTTATCCATTTCATAGGCTGGATAAAGATAAAAATATTCACTTTTATACCATTTGACGTTTGGTGCGGTTCTCTTTACCAGAAAGAGAAAGAATAAAGAAACGCAAGGAATTCCCACAAGTGATGAATCGTGGGTACCGAGACTCAACTGACTCACATTGGTACCAGATGGACGTGAAATTAATTGCAACGAACAGTCAACATTTTGCCCGTGAGTTTCAATTGGTTTTCGTTCAGTGAATGTATAATTAAAAGTTTTATTCGCGATGAATACGGAAATGACTCAAGTAGTAAGCAAACATCGGTTGTAATCAATCAATGTAACCGGAAATGAAAGAAAGAAAACGAATGGGTCAAATTATCGAGGATAACACTTTGACCTGCGATACGAAATAGTTTAATGTAGAAATTGAATTATTCGTGTTGCGAAGCTATGAGAATTTGTGTGTCGTATTATTAATCATCGTAATCTTAATACGATTAAATGCTATGTGTTTGTTAATCGTAAATTCGATAATAATCGTCGTTTATACATCTTTCTTTTGTCTATAATATTTAATTTCTTATCATTGAATACGAAGAATGAAGAGAAAGAATTAATGCTTTATCTGCGCTTAAAAACTACGTCATCTAATCAATTACCGATGACAAATATAGTAATATACATACATATACACATATGTATGTATATATTTATATATATATATATATATAATACGTAATACGAACTATAAGAATGAATTGTATCTCACGTATGTCCATACTTATAAATTCTGCTTAACGAAGATAACTATGTATCCCATGTGTATAGTTATATATATATAGATAAATCTTACGACATAATATAAATTAATCGGTACGTAATTATCATTTAAATGTAATTTGTGTTTTTTCAAGTTATCAATACGTTTCTCCTTTTGCTTTTTTTTCGTTTTTGCCTTTTTTTCAATATTTTTAAATTGCTATTGCTAAAAATGCAGCTGCGGAGTCTGACATTTTCGTCAATCAACGTCACCGACTCTAGCTTGTTCATAATATTGTAGATAGATATATAATACGTATCTATGCAAAGTTTCGAGGTCGCTTAGCACTCGATATTGTTACATTATATCAATCCTAAGTCTAAAATTTTTAAATTTACCTCCTAGATTGTTTAGTCCCGAATTCACCTTAAGATAGAGGGCGATTATCTTCGCATCACGCGTGTCCTCCGCGTGACTTTAACTCGTTAGTTTCGTTACCATCTATAGATGTATAGATATATTTATAAGTCAACACATATTTGTCATAGTTCTGTTATCAATTATCACGATGAGTAATTGTCGTGTTCAAGTCGATCGTTTCTGTGAATAATCATCTGATGTATCAACGGTAATTTTTAAATACTTACTGATTAGATTTTTTTTTATTTTATTTCTTTTTTGGTAGCCGAAGAGTTAACAACGCACGTATCCTGCCTCAAATACGTATCGAATTAACGGTATAAGAAAGTACAGGTTACATATATGCCATATAGTGTTTCGTGTATTCTAAGGTATATAATTTGGTTATTAACCTTAAATGTGATTAAAACTCGACGCGTTACGACGTTGCATCGTTTGTTCTTTTATTATCCTGATGACGTAGCTACTGGTTACTTGTTTGACTTTGACTTGTTCTTCTGATAGAATTTATGTATTTAGTAATATTAGTAATATGCAAAAAAACGCGCGACTTGTGCGATCGTTCAGTAACCCGTGTCGTACGCGGGCAAATACGAGCGATGGGTACGACAAACGCTAATGTTTATCGGCCGTTAGAGATTAACATTTTAAAGGTAGAAGTAGAGAATCGTACAGGCGTTACAATCTATCGTATAAGTTTTATATACCGCGGTACGTATATATATAAATCATTCTTCCTATATAAACTATGATTATCGTATTTATTCCATGAATGTATATCATGTGCGCACGTGCCCGTTGTGCTCTATCGATTACAAAATACGATTGCCCGAGACGTACGTTGAGTTACGAGTAAGTC
Source organism: Leptoteleia sp. ZL-2020 (assembly GCA_022817305.1). Lineage (NCBI taxonomy): Eukaryota > Metazoa > Arthropoda > Insecta > Hymenoptera > Scelionidae > Leptoteleia > Leptoteleia sp. ZL-2020. Next base: position 18,834 of record JABFPN010001112.1, read on the forward strand.
GAGTAAAACTTTAAGAAATTGAATATCACTTAGAAACGCGTTCGTGTATATTTAATATGTGCGCCAGTTGTTTATTTCTTTTATTCTTTGTTTTGTATTGTTTTTGTGGTAATACTTTTCTCTTTTTCTGCTTACCTTTTCTTTTTCTACTGTAGAAAAGAATTTGTCAGAGAAATTCGTTCGAGTATCGAAAAGGAAAGAAAGGTTCTCTAATTCTTATTAAATTTTAGCCGTTCAATGATTGGCCTACTGGCGGATAATTACGGAGGTATAATGAGGCTATACTTTCATATGAAACGGGAAAGTTTTACAAAATAACGAGGAAAAATGCTTTCAAAATGCTTCGAGTGTTATTAATAATTGTTACTATTATAAAAATGGTTTCTTTTTTCTTATTTTTCATAGTCTTTGCATTGCCCGTTAAAAGACAATAGGCTGCGAAAAGGTGGCGGAGTCCGAATCGGATGAAAAACATGTTATAAATGGGACAGATATATTCGAGATTCAAAGATATGGTTTACGAGGATTGCAAACAAGCAAACATTTGATTCTATAACGTGATAATATTCGAAGCTTCAACAAGTTTGTATATCTAGATTGCGACGTATCCGCAGGTGTCTAAGAAGAAGTGTGATCAAAAATAGTACAATTCTGTAACATCAAATAGCATTTGTTTAATCTTTCTCCTTCCGTCCTCCCTATAATAGACGAGTAAAGTTTTATCCAAAGGCTCATAGTCATCTTTAATCCTAGAAATTCTATCTATTTTTTTTGTGTGTGTGTGGTTTTTTTCGCGTTTTTTTCCCTTTTTTTCATTTTTTCTTTACGTCTTCCTTGCCACTTTTGGATTATTGTTGACTTTATTCCCGTTCAGGAGACAGAATAAAGGATATCACAATCGATAAAAACCGTGTGGTGTTCGCGATTTGATCCGGGAGCGGTACCCGGGCCAAATCAATTTTTTTTTTTTTTTTTGGCAAATCAACGGCCGAAGAGATACGTTGGATCCGTTTGCATGGCAAGCAAAAAGGGGACGCTTATCGTCGTCCAAGTGAAAATACTATGAATACGAGTGTACGCTAAAAGGACGATCAGTAAATGGGAACGATTAAATATAATCCTAAAATGATTATGCTAACGTGATCCGGGGTTCGAGCCCGAGGCTAATTTGGATGGGACCTAAAGTTGTCTTTTGCAAAATGTTGGAAAAGTGAATTCTGCCGCAATGAACAATGTTAAGACAGACGAAGAGATGCGCGTGTCCGTTTTTAATACTTCGTTTTTTTTGTTTGTTTGTTTTCATTTCACGGATATAGAAAATTGAAAAGTTCGTCAAAATATATAATATGTATGTATATATATATATATATTTATTTGTTTAAATAGAGGGGCAGTGCCCGTTCTTTCTATTAATCGAAGCGAAGCTGTTTGTCTGTGGTCTGTTAAGATGTCATCGCGCGCTTTCAACTGACTATATTTTACGTCTTGGCATCGAGAATTTCGATAGTCACGTTTTCCTGGGCGTCAGCTTGATCGGTCTGGTGATTGGACTTGTTATTGGATTTGTTAGAAGATACCGCGGACGCGTTGCCGCTGCTGCCTCTGCTCCCCCGGCGTGACCCCATGCGCGAACCTGTCAAATTAATGGATCGCTTTAATTACCGTACTTCGGCTCTTGCAACACAGTTATCAATGTAATTAATTGTCGTACTATTTCAATTCATTAAACACTACGGAAAATTGGTTACAAACAATGATCTTCAAGTTATTCCTACTGAGTGTGTAATCTGCCTTGCATGTAAAGATGTTAAATGAACTAAAATCTATAAACTTTTTCTTTTTTTTTTCTTCTTTATCCTCGAATTAAGGAATTTCGGAGAATACAAATCGTATAGCGATCGCGCATTGTTATGAGAACCATATATAGCGGTTGCTATAACAAAATTTATGTACATCTTTGTTGCTCCAAAAAGATCAATATGATGCAAGCTGGTAATGTTTATTTGTTTGTGGTACACTGAGAGAAATCTACTTGGTAGACCCAAATATAATCTTTAAATAATTTGGGGCATTTAAATTTATAGTTGGATCAATCAGAAACTATTGTTGCCATAACTAATTTAATTGTAACTTGCATTTTAGTTGGTTTTTTTGACAGTTCACGTAATTTAGTTCGAATAAATAATATCTCTTACTTGTGTTAAAGTAAATTATTTAGTTGACGAAATAGAAACACCGAAATAAAAATTTATTCAATGTAATTTATGTAGACAAAGTGGACACAGTGATTTTTTTGTCATAAATATTGAATTCTTAACTTATTTTACGAGTACGTATGCGCATCATTGTGCATAGAGAGAAATATCTTATCTCCTCAATATAGAGAAAAAACTAGTTTAATTAAACACAACTATATAATTTGTAGTTGGTTTAATTATATTTTTTTTTAGTTCGGTCGAATATTCTTGAACAATTAACTCAGTTCTTCTTTTTAGATATATTAATGAAGCATAGTATAACTGTCAAAAAAATCAATTAAATTATTTTTAGTTGACTGAAAGCAATTTTTTTCTCAGTGTAGATTATATTGATTATGAGAATTGCGTGCGTCGGGAAATAATCAATGGGTGTGTCAAAAGTGGCTGACCATTTTTTATTATGCAATTAGTAGACGTATGAAAGAGAGGGATGTAAAAATTGAAAAAGTGTGTCGAAGAAAGTGATGAGGTATGATATTTGAATGTTTAATTGTGATGACTTCGGTAAAGTTGCGTAACTTTTTTTCAGAGAAAAAATGTAAACATCGCAATATGAAATGGATGATTTGGCATTTGATTTTTTTTGCATTTATGTTTATGAATTCTTTTTAAATATTGAAACTTTTTTCACATTGTTTTATAATAAATTAGAATTTATATTTTTGTATTATCAAAGTGATGTATAATTTTGGATAATTGAACAAAATATTAGAATGTTTTGAACGCTTACAAACAAGACAGAATAATAGATTTGTTGAAAAAAAAATAAATTTCATTGCACAAGGTACACCTTTTTACTAATTTTTTGTATGACAGATAATGTATACAATTTTCTCTATATATTCAAATATGAATAAACTTTAATAACATCAAACACATAACTATAATTACACTGAATTAAATAATAAATGTTTCCTAAAGAAACCAAATCATTTCTGTGCTAATCTTTTTCTTTTTTAATAAACAATAAAATTGTAAATGCGTTTTGCAACATTTAATATAAAACAATAACAGCAAAACTGTGGTTATAATATTTTGCAGTGTATTAATGCAACCAGCATTCAAACTCAACAATCTAATTGATAATTATCTATTCATAACAATACACACAAGTTCATTCCGTAAAATAGAATAACTTTATTTTTTTATTTTTTAAAACAAATTTACTGAGAGGAGAAAATTGTTAAAAAAAGTTGCAACGTGAACCTAAAATTGAATATAAATATTTAAATTGAGATATATAATTGTAAACTTAAAATGATCGATTGTTCTAAGAGGGGAAAACATTGTGACAATTTGCTGTGTAAACTATGCATAACGATTTGAAATATAAAAAAATAATTAAATCATTATAAGAGAGTAATGAAAATAATAAATGCACCTGTGGTTTTACGTGAATAATAATGAGCATACCTTGTTATATTTATTTGGCAAAAATACGATAAAAATTATCAAAAAATTGGTGTGTTAGCATGTGTACATGTCGTTTTGTGTTACACTTAACAATTACAAAAAATATACATAAAGTTTTACTTACGTTGCATAATAACCACGTCAAGTGCACACTGTAATCAAAAGTAATAGCGATTTTAAAAAGTGTCGGGGTCGTCTAGACCCCAGTGTGTACTTTTAGGGTTCAACTGATTTCAATTTAATCTATGGTGCAATATTACTATTTACAACGAATACAACATTTTTACATGAAACACATTTAAAAATATTCAGACATATTCAAATATATTGCGATATTTCGATTTCATATATTTTTGTTATCGTATTTTAATAATTTTTTTTTAACTTCTGTACGACTATAATATCATAAAATACATGTATCAACAAAGTATATGTACTGATAGAAAATGTAAGAGGAAAAGTGAGACATGACGAGATAATGGTGTAAGCTTGAACTGTATACGAATATCGACGTATCCTTATATTGATTTTATATCTTACAATATCACTTTTTAAGTATTTCAGTTCGTCCCACTTTCCCAAATATTGTAAAGAATGATAAATAATCTCAGAAATATCTCGTAAATGAAGGCAGATAGTGATAGATAATTATAGCTATCAAAATAAATCGAATTATAATAGATTTATAAAAGCAATTTAATTATATTAAAATTTCAAAGAAAGATATAATATATATTATTATTTATAAGAAATATTATAAATAAATTTCATTAAATAATTATGAATTGCAGTGTGCAAGCTAATTTTATTTTTAACGCGTTTCTCTTTAATAACAAAATTTATTTCTAAATAAAATTTCTGATCATCCAAAACTGGTCCTCACAAAATATTTCTGAGTTATTATTTAACAAGCACGAATTGCGCTTTTGGTAGATAGTAACGTTTTAAATGTTAAAGTAAACAATGAATGGTGATAAAATAGGGACAGACAGACTGACAGGCAGACGGATGGTTACAGAGAAAAGAAAATATCTGGAGTTACTCCAGATGCACTTTTTGCAATTAACAACTTTATACCATGGAAAATCAACTTAAACACCCTTTGCGCTCTTTTCGCATTTTTAATGAGAGTAATTGCACGTTCTCGTACATCCCATTTCTCAGTGTACATCGGAATTACTTTTTATATATATTTTTATCTCGATTGTACACACATGGCAAAGTGACTTACAATTATACAAGTGAAAAGTAGATTACAATGAATAATGAAAATAAAAAAAATAACAACCCCGTTTTTTTTTTGGTAGTTCAAAGTACGTTTATAGCAACATTAAATATGATTATTGTAATCATATTTACATCTTCTATATCATATTAGTTCTCACAACTATGTATGGATGAATTTTACTGGCATTATGCTTGCCTACATAATTTTCTTTTTCCTTATCAACTACATAAAACACAAACATCACGTGCAATATTTTGATAAACAACTTAATTACTAGATTATTATGCACAGTATTTACATGCACTTGAATACACGCATAGGTAAATTATCAGTATCATTTAACTGCATGATACGAATTCGTGTACTTTAAAACTAACTTATATTAAACATTGTTGTAACATAAACATTTTATAGACTCGTGAAAAAAAACTTTACTTGGGAAAACTTTACTCGTTCAAAACTGTCTTAAACTGGAAGGTTTCTCTCTCGGGTAAACTTTTAAGACTTTAATGCGAAACAAATTATTTGGTAACAATCCACGTGGAAAAATATAAACAGATGGCAGCTGGAGATCGGTTGGACATGAGTTGGATGAATACTGAATATAAAGCAGGATATAAGGATGGATAACCGCTGGATTCTGCACTTTGCCAGCCTTTTGAAATGGTTGGTGGTGCTGATAACAGATTGTTCGTAAGAGCATTGTCGCCTGGATTGTATATAGGAGCGGGCTGTAATAGGGTGGGAGGATAACAGATAGAAGTGGATTGATTATAGTCTTTGGAACTTTAGAATCGAATCAAAAGGATGCACTTATAACGGCTGGAACATCCAGCCAATCCAGCTGCCATCCACAAATGTTTTTTTCTTGTGATTTTCATGTGTAATTAAATAATTCTCATATGAAAATTTGCCCTGATTGGAATTTTAAGACAGCAATGAAATTAAATAATAGGTTTAATTAAAATAACAATCACTATTCTTGTAAGTTCGAAATAAATATGTTTTGAAATAGTACTTACATTTTATCGTTCGACCAATTCCACTGAATATTAATTTCATTTTGATAAAAAGGTGTAGATATACGGGTCATACCTTTCGTTGGATTTGATCGAGCAATAAATTCATTAGAAACACTTATGTACTAGACGTATTTAAGTCACATTGAGCATTTCTACATACTTTCCGTTTATCACTTTTCGTTCATTCCCTCATTTTTTGTTTGCTACTTCGAGTATGAAACAAGTTTACAATGTTATGTTCACGATTTGCCAATAAAGCTCTGCAGGTAGCACTAATGCGTGAAATGCATGCAAATTGGGTTTAAATATGTGTCGTTGATGTTAAGCGACGATGAATTATTAAGTTCGGCTCTAAACTGCTCGAACCAACTTGGATAACTTTGTCATAATTTTTTATTAACAGAAAGTTAAGGGGATTCTTGGGGTCGTTGCGATAAAAATGATTTAGCGATCAAATTTTCAATCAATGTAAAGTAATCCGATGGTTATTAACGTTTATTTAACTTTGCAGCGACGGAAATGATAATGCAAAAATGAGTTCACAATAACGTGCATGTCAAGACGCAATTTTCAATTTTCATACGAATTATCTGCCAATAATCAAACTTGGAAGTTCAATTTAACACATTTTTTTTGCGCATACAATACTAACTTACATTTATTTCAAGCTTATCGAGCTTTTAACATCATGAATATTTTAAGTTTCGACGAATAAAAGAAATTAAATTCGTTCGAACGGAAAAATTAAATTTGCAAGGTACACCGAATCGAATAAAGTTATCCAAGCATTTAACCGGATCGTCGCGAATTCAAAATAATAATATTCATTTTAGGACTTTTATACGATAATATTAAATTCACTTTTCGAGATTTCGTTATCAAAGTGACAATCAATTTCTGATATTTTTCATAATAAACATGACAGTTTATGATTTACATTTATATTCTAATACACGTCTGCAAAACTAAAAAATATACATAAAAAAAAAATAATACTCGTGCTTCGTAAACTAAAGTCCATAGTTTCTTCCTTCCATGCTTGCATGCAATAATGAATAGAGTTTTCAATTGAGGACACATACCGATTTCTTATAGAACAGAGGAATCACGATATCGATTTTAATAACAGTATTTTTATATTAATTGATTATCATGAATATCTTTTTATCTTTATTGGTGTGATTGACAAAAGACGGCAATAATGATGATTAACTGATGTAATAACAAAGGATGAGAAATGAAAAGAGAAGGGAAACGCAAAATTAAGAATGACACTGAACTATCTATGCATAACAACTGCAAACGTAACTGCTAGCTTGGCAAATAAAGATATATATATGATGGAAAAAAAACTCGTACGGTTGACTCCCTGAAAGTGTTTCGCACCTTGCGAAGCGTTGGGCGATTGTGCACGCAAGGATGCCATTGAAGGTTGCCTGGAGGGTGCCTTGTTGCTAACGCGCGATCCCCGTCTTTCCTGGCCGTGAAGCAGCTTGTTATCCCTCAGCAGAGATACGTTCATCAATCTTGCGTTCGGTGTATTGAAGATGGTGCGATTTTCACGCCAGCGGGCTCTATAAAAAATGACGGATATTTAAGAAATTGTTTTTTAAGAGTTTAACCGGGATGTTTGGACAATGATTTATCTAGTAATTAGTATTAAAACGTTTGCCACAATGATTTCCACGTGTTTTTTTTTTTTTTTTGTAAAGTGCTCTTTTATTGAACTTCTTTTATCACTGAAAGTAATAAAATCCCTCTCAGCAGGAAAACAATGATTATTTCCTTCTCAGAAGGGAAATCCCGATTTTCCCCTCTCATCAGATAATAATGGTCATTATTTTCCTCTCAGCAGGAAACAATGATTATCTCCTCTTCAGAAAGGAAATATCGTGTGCAGTTCGGACATTGAACGACCGTCATTAACTACCAGATTGCAGTCAACTTCATTCTGGTCATTAATGACGGTCTTTCAATCCTTGTAGTAAAATAGACTACTTTACATTATTTTCTTATCTAATTTTTTGTATTTAATAATGATTCCTATTTATTGGAAATGACATCTTCTTGTCATACTTAATATAAAATTTAGAAGAAGTCATAGGATGAACAATAATTTTTATTATACTAGATCATAATAACTTGCACAATTCCCATAAGCTCTATTAAACTGTATGCTAAGTATGATAAGATGTCATTTGTCACCATTTTTAGAAATAGTTTAATCATTTTTATCCCAACATTTTTCTTGGTATATTTTTCATTTCATTAGTAAGGAAAAAATGTCATTTAAATTTGTTCTTAGTATATGACATCTGAAAACAATATTTTATGCAATTTAATGAACCTTAATTGTAATTTAAACTTACTTGCTAAAAAGTCTAAGGACAATGCATATGATGATGAACATCAAGGCCATGCCAACGAGGACACCTATCATTGCGGGATCGACGTAACGCGTGCTCGGTTGTTCCTTCACTTCGGCTGAGAACATGAATGAAATCAAGGTAAAATTTACACATCCTTGTGAAGTGAGGATACAAAAACATTGACTCCATTAAACATCACCGTTACATATTACATAACATATATTACTTGCGGTTGATTGGAAAGTTACAAGTTTAATAAATTTCAAATTGGAAATATGGAAATTTGTAAAGAAAAAAAGTTTCTTTATAACACCTTAATCAATTTCATGCATATATAATTTATATCGAACTTAAAATTCGTATAATATTTACTCGTTATGTCGTCTCACATGGCCTAAATCAAAATTTAGTTTTAATAAAGCAGACATCGAGAAACATGCAGTTTTTTGTATAATTCGAACAATTATTGTTTGATGAAAATAATGTTATTAAAAGTAATGTTTTAATTAGAAAAGATTTTGTCATTACAACGAATTTCAATTTTGCTATTCTTGTTTGTTTAGTCATAGAAATATCAAACACTTTTTTTTCAAATATAAAAGGCATAAAGACGATTCAATGCAGCCTCTGGCGAATAATCGTCCCAATGGAGAACTAAATGGGACGCTCGGTGGGTTTCAAGGGACATTGACGTTTTTCTTTTAACAGATGATGTATTAAAGTACTCGTTTTTCTGCTCTTAATAATGCCCTTACAATGTATAATTAATATTTTTCATTGTATATTGATATTAATGGTGGGCATGCGAGCATGAAATTACGGCGTTGAGAAAATTTGTCATAATTATCTTAATCTCATATTCTATTATTAACGCGAAACATCTTTTGTTCTTCAATATATCTTCATTGCATTCTATAATTTCTAAAGATTTTATTGTGAAAAAGCTTTGCAATTAATGCTTGATAATGAATTTTTTTCAAATAAGCAGCATAATTTAATTAAAGTAATTAAAGTAAGCATTTGTTAATGAAAATATTCCTCAAGAAATAAATAATAATTTAAAATAAAAGGAACGTGCAAATTATGGTCAAAATTTCTTGGCCAGAAATATTGTCTAAAAATATCATTTCGAAAATACAATCTTCCTCCTTTTTGCGTACAGCAGAATCAATATTTCAAAAAATCACACGTTATTTTGTCATCTTAAAATCTGCACGACAATTGTCAAATGATTTCCAATAGAATATGTTATGTTGTTTTGCATGATTCGTAATCAGTTAGCATGGTTTCCGCAAGTACAATGGATAACTGTTATGTAAAATTTGAATATTTTTCCGTCACTGAATTCCCAATTTCCATTAACTGCCCTCTAATTGCCCGTATAAATTATCAAACGTACGAATTGCAAAACAAGTTCGGTAAAATATACCGTAAATAAAATTTACTGTATTGTAATATATTAATTGGTGAATTTCTGTGCGCTTGCGATGGAATTTATTAATCAATTTAATAAATTATATTATAAGTAATACATACCCTAGTAAAATGAAACATAAATAATCCATATGTTTTAACAATTTTATATAAGAAAATATAAAAATATGGATTAAAAAACCATATGTTCGTACATTAAATTGCTAAAACATATATGAACCATACATATTTCATTTTTACTAGGGTAGTAATTATATATAGTATTAATGTACGCATGTAAAAAGTATCTATGCCACATATATATTGATTTTTATTTGGGTATAGTAATAACAGTATATTATAGCAATTTAAACAACATCAGTACAAAAATATCTTGGAGTTAATAATAATATAGTAAATTTTATTATTTTTTTCAGTATACCTACTTAAATGAATGAAATTTATTTTTAAACGTAAATTATTTTTATACTTAAAACTTTAATTTCATACTCTATACATTTTATTTTTATCTTAATTTGTATTATAAATAATCACATTATTTATGTGATGATGATATATGAAAAAAAAATTCAAATCATAATATTATGTTACGTAAATGATGTGCGCTTAACAGCTGCTGCAAAAATTTGGAATCATTAACTTTAGGTCACTCGCCCTAAATGTCGAGCACCCGATGACCGATAAGCAATATAAAGTATCAGCTTGTTCATGTCCGTTACACTCAAGCAGACTTGTCAAAGCCCTTTTCATCATGTAAATTCACGTGACTCATCAGCCCCGCATACTTGTGTCGTGCAACCAATAATTATTATATAATCATAAACATTAAGTTACGACGACGCTTATGTAATATACGTCGTGCTTTTAGTGAAATTTATTTTTAAACTAATTCAATGGCGCTCGGTGGATTTTTTTATATTAAAATTGCGGCAAAAGTTATCAAGATTAAAATGAACAAGAATTTCTTACACGAATTTTTTTATAAATAAAGTATTCCGGATTACGCTTCGTTCGTATACATAAACTCATTTTACATGAGCGTAAACTCATTATAAAAGTGAATAATTTTAAAAAAAAAAATAGTATATGTTTCATTTTAAAGACAAGTAAAACATATTATACTGCACTATAATAATAATGATATCAGACCAGTGAAATACAATTTAAAAGTTAATTAATAATTTAACATTGTTTAATTATTTGTTTACTACTGGTAAAATTAATTTCTATGACACTTTTGTAAATACATTAGAAAATATATATCCAATTAATTTTAAAATTACAGTACAAGTATATTAAATATAATTGAATTTTGTCTTTGTATTGAAAAGTGAAAAAAGCCAATTATGAAACTGAAATGACACTTTCAATAGTAAATATCGTTTTTTATAAGTTAACCTTGAGTTCGTTCCAAATTTTGTTTCGAATCCTGCAGTATTAGTTATTAAAATTTATCGTCGAATTTGCACAGAACTTAGTGTCACATAAAAATTATTTATTAAACGTTATTTCAAAAATGTATGCAATTCTAGATCATTTTGACGTAGTTTTAAAGAGAAACATGTAGTATTTTTATTACTGTTAATGATATACATCTAAATTAAAAATAAGTAGCTTAAAAAAAATATTGAAAATAGATAAGATCATATTTTTAAGCAAACGAAAATAAAAATTGGATAATCATTTATACCTTAATAAATCAGTTACATTACGTTGAAGTTGCAAAGTTAGAAAATATTATATTTGTGACAGACAAAAAAAGTTTATTAAACAAATTTAATTATAAAGTATAATGGACATTCTAACTAAATGATAGAATTGTAAATTACTTACTGATACATTCTACTGTGCCGTCTGAATGGTTTATAGGTATTTTTTCGAAGATGCAAATGCACCTTCCGTCCCGGCATTCTGTCTGTGCTACTTGTTTCTCGCATTGTTCGTTGAAGAAACATGATTCGTTTACGTTTGCAGCTGGAAAAGTCAAATTTTATTAATAACAATCTTAATGTAGTATTAATAAAAAAATAACTAACAGTTTACATTAATTTTACCCTGAAAACAAAACAAAAAAAACTTTAAAGTTAAACGTTAAAGGTAATACCAGGATTTTTCAGTCAAAATTGTTTCAATTTATATTTGATCATTGCATGCATTACGGTAATGTACATTTCACAGTTTGAAATATTAACACACGTGACAAATGAAATAAATTCCAGCTCCAATAAACGACCGTGAATGAGTAAATTAGAAAAATCGTATTTCCATACATATGTCATACTTGAAAGCATGGCCCAATGCTTTTTCTTCATGAATGGACTGACTGATTTTACGGATACATTTATACATTACTACATTTATTAATATCTTTCAAGTACCGAAAAATAAAATTTATGACATAAAAGTAATAAAGCAAGTTTAAATAGACCCGGAGCTTTCTACTACATAATGAGAAAATATAATTATTTAACAAAAAATCCACTTGAGTGCATTTTTTTAATATTTCAGAATGAAATACGTAATACCATCCACACAAATTAAAAATGAATGAAGCACAAATAAAAGAGACAAGTTTTTGTATTTTTCAATTACGCGTTGCCCTGTCGCGTGGTACTTCGCATTTTTTAATTACGAATGGCTGCCCTTATTATTACCCTACAGTAACACGATTATCAAATTAATATCGAATCGATATTGATGTACCTACTGAATCAACATTTATGAAATGTTGCAGAAATATTGATACGATGTCAAGTGTTGTCGAGTAGAAAACTTTTTAATGGCCCAGTTAAGGTACTGATGCCGGAGTTATCAGTACTAGCCCAATACAGAACCAGTATAAATCAGTACTGGAATGAGTGAGTACTGGGCCAGTACTGTTTAACTACTGGTACAGTACATAGCCCAGTACTGGACAATTTTTTTAAGTCACCAGTACTGGCACAACTCTGGCTCAACTTTGGCATTGGTAATGTGTCTGACATCTATTTTATGTCTGTTTTTGTTCAACAAAGCTCGAATCAACTTCGAACCAATGCAGGCCTGAATCTGTTAACCAAAGTCTGGCTGACAGTACTGTACCAGAGTCGATTTTGAATATGTCGACAATGAATCAATTCAATACTAATTCGATAATTCTTATATCACGTTTGTACGCGTATTTATTGCTATATTCGAACAATATGTTCACTTCGATTATAAATTTTGAACAAGTTATTGGAATGAAACGTATATGTATACACATATATAACTCTTTTCCGTAATATGTGCAGTCAGATGAGCATTACTTTTTGATATGACAAAGTGACTGAAGGATCATCCAAACGAGTAATTTGCATTTGCTCTGCCAACTCGTACACCCTCTTGGTACCGAGCTCCAAGCGAAAGTCTGTAGTTGTAGTTTGGACAGTCATTTCAGAGAAACTGTTTTAGTCCCATGCACACAAGTGAAGTTTTTATTTTAGTAACTACATTAACGTTGCTTTAAAATGTCAATAATTACAAAAAAAGGAAAAAAAACAGATTTATACCTTGAATAAAATAAAGCATAATTGCATTTTTAAAAATAATTATCTTCGTTCGGTATCAGAGAAACTTTCATTATAAGTCATTGATAAATAAATCAAGTTAACTTATTGCACTGATTCAGCAGTTGTGTTAGCTCAGCAAATTAATTTTTGTTCAGTTTTGATCGGAAGTGTTTTCGTGTTCTGATTCCATTTCCGAATCTCTTTCTCTCCTTTTTCCACCCTATCTCTGTATGATAGCAACTTTCAATAAACCATTTAATAGTGACGTTGTGCGGAATACTAAAAAATTATTTAATATAAATTGAATCGCACTGTACACACGAAATACCCATAAATATATATATATATTTTTTTAAATATTTTATAAACTGTTTTGGACTGAATTAAGTTAATGTATTATTTGAAATTTAAACTCAGTTTCAGATTTATTATACATAAATGTTTGATATAATTATATATAGATATAATTTGTTTTATATAAATGTATAAATTTATTTATATGTACGTGCATAAATATGTACACAATTTAGTTATTTTATGGCGATTTAACGAGTAAGTTATATGTTTTAATTTATTTAAATTTACCAGAGACAGTTCACAATTTCGAGACATTTGCTACGAGAATATCATGCCTTCCGAAGCCGATATTTTCGATCTTGTTAACGCTTCAGGGCTTGTGCTTACTATATCGCATGCGGTTTTATACAATAACAAGACAATTCCATTTTTTGACATTATCGAACAATCGCATTTTAAGAAATAATAAAATTGATTTCAGTTCTATTTTTGTAATAAAATAATTAAGTCGAACTAAGAAGTATATATATATATAAATTTGCCAAATGGTGGTTTTGGAGACACGCCCTATTTGGGAGACTAGGTACGTGTTGGATTTTCAAATTTTGGAGGTAAATTTTCAAATTATGGAGGGAAATTTAAAATTGAG
>JABFPN010001113.1:0-33031 GCA_022817305.1 Leptoteleia sp. ZL-2020
AACGCGGCACCCATCTTGCGCAGAGCTTTTCCATATGCAAATGTTGGTGCAAAATATTTTGCACACGTTCATATGACATCTTACAGGTCTCAGCTATCTCACGCACTTTTAATCTGCGGTCTTCCAGCACTATTTGATGGATTTTTTCGATCATATCTGGAGTTGTGACCTCAACAGGGCGTCCTGAGCGAGGCTCATCAGAGGTGCTCACACGACCCTTTTTAAACTCGGAAACCCACTGCTTAATGGTTGAATATGATGGGGAGGATGTCCCCAGTGTTGAGTCCATCTCTTCTTTAATTTCCTTCGGCTTTAACCCCTTCAAATAGAAGTATTTGATGACAGCACGATTTTCCAGCTTTTCCATTTTTAAGAAAAACGCAGAGGCGTCTTGTTCAGTGTGCCCTCAAACCTAAACTAACATGGCGATCGGGCTGAAACTATAGCTACAAGCTATCTAAGGATGGTACTATAGAACGCCACCTCAAGGTAGGCCTAGTGGCGCCATCTCTTGGTCAGGCCGGAAACTTATCAATCCACCCTCGTATAATACGAAGCGTCATAATTAGATGCTAATAAAGCTGCAAACATAAAAAAGGTTGAAACAGATATTTTCTGATTATTCAAATAATAGATAAATGATGCTGTGTGGAGGTTGCTTAGAAGACAATATAATAAACACATATAAAGTAAATATATTGCATTCTTGAAATACATGATTGCAAAGTACTTTTTGTTATATTTGTTCGTAACGCTATGATTAAAGGGATTCGCGAGTAATAAGCATTCTTTTTACAATTTTTTTCAATACTAAAAGCAAATGCAAAGAATTCGTATTTTTCTATACGTGGAAAATGTCTATTTTTAATAACATAATGCGTTATAAATAAATATTAAAAGTATATCATATTTCAACATTTAATTTCTTATATTTTTATTTCATTTCCAACTTTTTGGTGGCAAACTAAAAATTTAATGTGCCAAAAATCTGTACTAAAAGAGAAATCTGTAGTATAAGTTGAATACAGAGGGAAAAAGTGAATATTTTGCTAAAAAAAGGATCAATTAAGAAACATCTGTCAAAACGTGTTGCGCGGTGCTCGTCGTTTGGTCGGTGGGGAAATCTATCTGCATGTAATGAAAAAACCCTATTGAGCGCCCGGCTGCGACTTGCGACGAAAGCAGCGAACGAAGTGTTATGAGAAGGAAGAAATAACGATCGTATGAAGGAGTTTGAAGTGTCTCTGCGGGTGACTTTTACACGGGCCCGACACGGCGAGGCGACAGGCGGGTAGTTTGCGAGATTGGATAAGAAATCCATAAGCTGCAGAGTAATTCTGTCGGATTGCGAGGACGCGAGTGCCGAAGGATTCGGCTAAAGTGATTTCTTTTAAGCGACGAGGATCGGCGGAAAAGAGGGTCGCGGTAGGAGGGGAAGGGGAGCGGTTAAAGAGGAATATCCGTAGCCGTAGTCGATAGGTACCAATCGTCCAATCGCGAGCCTTCGGTATATCAACACGAAGGGCGACAGAAAAGGGAGCTTCGATTCGCCACGTCGAATCGTTATTTGCGAAAGGGTGCGCTCTCGTTCTGAATGGTCTGTGCCGTAAATATCCGAGTTACGACTCACCAGGTACTAATGGAACAACGCTCGTAATACCGGAATTATGCATAACTATGCGCAATCGCTGCGCCAGTATTACAGTCGACGTTACAGATTCAAGGCAAACTCACTTTATGTATCACACCTGCGGGTTTATCCATAAAAACTTATGGTCGCCATGTGCGATTCTAGTTTCTCAGCCTCCGAACTCTCTAACTGCGGGGGCTTTCATTACGCAGGTGCGCAAATATGCACTTCAAAGTGCAACAGTTTCACTTTTCCACCACTTCCCTTTTATACGGCTTCGGTTTCGGCTTTTGTTACATTTTTGTTTGCCATCGTCCCTTTTTTTGTTTAGCCCTCCAATGGCTTTCTGATTGGCTATTTTGGCTTGGCTTTAAAAGGTGCCGTAAAGTTCCGTCATTAGATTTTGGGGTAGTCATTAAAAATATTTGCAACCGGTTTTGATCGCAGTCAAATATGTATGGAAAATGTGCAGGTAATAAATTACCGTTTTATGAAAATGTGTATCGTAATATTGTACGTAATACTTTTGGACATTTACCCTATTAGATGCATAAAATTATAAAAAGTATGTATTGGAATTATATTGTACATAACTGGTGATAAGGTGTTTGTTACATGGTGATATTATTGATATGTATGTTTGAATACGTAATTTGAAACGTACAAATATATAATTTAACTTAATTAATAAATTTAATTAAATAACAAATTTGGAAATAATAGAGATTTTTAAAAATAATATACAATAGAATAACTTGGTAGAGCCTTAAAGTGTAAAAATTAAAAACCAGAAGATAATTTGCGTGAAGAGAATCAACTTTTAAAGAGAATTAAGAGAATGTTTTGAAAATAAACGTATTATGGTAATATAAAATCCAAATCTAAACTATGAGGGAGATATTTTATTAATGTGCTTCATAATTTAAATAATTAAAGCGTAATTTCAGTTATGACGGAAAATAAACTTAATTATAAATTACACCTAAAAATGATTAATAAGAAAATATTGAATTCATACATGATTTCTTTGTGCTGAAATTTGTATAAACAAAGCCACATAGAAAAGTTAAATATTTATTTGTATTTTTAAATTGATTTATATATCTTATGTTGTCGTTAATCAATTATTTTTTATTTGAAAATAATTACTAGATATAATGTAAATATAATTAATTACTATAATGAAATTTCATAAAAATATATATGTGAAATATTACGTAAATATTAAAAAAAATTGGATTTATAATCCGGGCTATATATATGAGGAAATTGGATTGTGATCCTTGTAGTTTAAGGAAGAGGTACAGACATATAACATTTAATATAAAAAATACTTCAGAACATTTCTGAATTTTTATACAAATAAATAATACCTAGATTTCATAAATTTAACAGGTAAATTGAAAGATAAATTGCAATATTTCTATTTGTCGTGAAGCTTATGATATATCAATTTTTCTTCAAAATAAAAATGTTTACCTAAAATATGCTTAAGGTAAATAATGTACTTTTCAAGACAAAATCAATACACTAGAAGTAAAGCTCAAGTAGATATAAAGTAAGTATAATATATCTATATATATATATACGTGTGTGTGTGTGTATTTGTGCGTATTATATATGTATGCATATATAAATGCACAAATACATTTAACGCTGCGTTTGGGGACAGATTTTGTATCTAAAAGATGCATTCGGCGACAATTGTTGCATTGGAGGACGGTCTTCAAATGCACATTATGTTTAATATTGCATTAGAGGACAATCCCGACCAACACGACCCAAGACCCAAAATCGTAACAGTAGTTAGATTTAAAAAAAAAAGAGAGATGGAGATAGCACAGCCCCTACCAAGAATTTTGGATTGATTAATTTTGAATTTGCTTCCTAACTTTGAAAAACATTTGAATTTTAAATCTTCACATATGTATCAACTGAAAAACGAGGTGTGTCCTCAAATGCAATGTTAAATGTATGTACGTATATATTGTATCTATTATACAAACTTTACAAAATTTCAATTCTATATAAAGGGATTTAAATTTTGATATATTAAATAAATGTAAAATGTAAATTTCTTTTCAATAATATTAATGCTTACATATTACTCTGTTTGAAAAAAAGAAGATTTTTAATGTACCTATTTGGCACTGCTCAATCGAAATAAAAGTAGAATAATAAAGTGAGCACTTCAATCGAAATTTCATATAATTTCACTTTACATTATCAAAATAATTATTACCGAATGTCGTTATGTAAAGATATTAATGGTCATATGTAATTATTAACGATTACACACGTTAACATCCATCATCGAACCCGATTAATTATGAATATTTACACATTGGTATTAAAGATTACCGTTGGCAACTTTTCAGGAATAATTAATAATGCAGATTAATAATAATCGCGGGAATCCATTAATGAACATGCACAATTATCATTGAAAGGTATAATACGCTTTCAATTTAATCAACAGAAAATATTCTTAACTATTTGCATACGCATTCAAAACTGCTCCGCGAAGCTTCTTTCCATATTAATAGACACGGCAATCTAAAGTTGCGAAATGAAAATTGAAACTCACTCTTGTGTTTCGTGTAACATAAATTATCTTTGAAGTTTTATCTCATTAACCAATGTTTTGTGAATTGAATTTCGAAATTCCATACGATTTGCATTGTTGTAATTGGTTAATAATTTTCAAATTCAAACTTAAATTCGTGACTCATTTAAATGGAATCGCGAACCGCAAAAACCTTCTTTTGTCCCTGCGAAACAACGAGCATTGCCGCACAATGCCAACATTCTTCATCCGAAGCACATCAAATATGATAATTACAATTACACTTTCCTTTCAATACGCGTTAGTAAGATAATAACTGGTCCCCTGTAATGGCGTCCCTTCCGGAAAGCCGCTCGAAAATACAACTCCCACTCGCCCTCTTATTGTTACGCCGCTGTCTATGCAGAAACCGTATTTCCACTGATATTACAGCGCACTTTCTTTTCTTTATATAGAAACGAACACGTGTTTCAAGTATCAAATCGTGGCATTATTTTATTCTCCGGTTCACGTTTCACATTCACGTTTTGATACTCGACTCCCAGTTGTTCTTCTTTTCTTTCACGCGAAAAACTCTATCGAAAAGTCTCTTTGCGGTTGAAATGATATCGCGCTTTAATGGTTTGGAGATTTGTGGAGCGTCGTAAAGAGTAATTCACGCGACCTCCGAGCGATTCGCGGTATATAGTTCTTATTTTTCTTTTTCTTTTTTTTTTTTTTTTTTCTGTCCCTTTTGTCGCGTGAAGAGGTGTTTCGGAATGACAATTTTCGGTTAGATGTTACGGACAAATTCTATTGAAATGTGCTAAAGATATTGTTATAGGAGAGCTGTAAAAATTGATGTGAAAGAAGCCAGGCTGCTGCCATTACAGCAGCACTCTCTGTTTCTGCAAGTGACACGTTCAAGAGTCCTGACGGCGCTTGCACCGCGCTCGAGAGGTCCGGTGCGAGTGTGCAAGGAAAGCGAGAATAAGATGAAAACAGAGAAAAAGGACTACCTTGGCGAGCTAGATTGATATTTCACAGTCATTAAAGGCGAACAAGAGTAAACCATCGTGTTTGTTGCCATCGTTAAAAGGGAGGGAGGTAACAATCGGATTAAAGGGATGGACATTTTGGAACCAGTATCCTCGAGAACATCCGAAACGACGAGACTCAATGATACCGTTTTCTTCTTTTTATTTAATGCTGGCGACGTTATTATGCCGTAGTATTTCAAGTGAGATCGAAATCGCTGTTAGCTATTATTAACGATAAATCGTTTTAATGATTGTCGGATAACTTTCACGGAAGTGAAATGTTTAAGGCGATTTCCAGCGAGGTAAAATCGAGTGGAAATTGGTTAATGTGAATTGGTAGATTAGTTTAATTATTCGACTCTCAAATGGCGTATTGATGGAGGAAAGATTTGCTTCTTTTTAATCCTACTTGAGTAAGTAGTTATTCGCGGTATCAGTCAGACATCAATCAAATTCGATTAATGAATTTCGAATTAATTCTGATTGCCGACTCTATGTTTGGATGGTTCGAATTCACCAAAAAAGGTGTTAAAAATATTCCGACATTAAATTGATGTTTATATTCAATAAAATATTGAATTCGCTCAATTCGCTGCACAAGGTTAATATTTTGTAATATCCTACATGCTGACTCGTGTTTATGTTTAATTCATTTTAAAATCAATTGGACAACAATTTATTTAAAATGACAATATAATGCCATGAACACCATTCCATTATCGTTATTGGAATAATTAAATAAAATAACCGTATCTACTTTGTTGCAGAAATTACACAATTAAGTTATCATAATAAAACGTAACTGCTTGAATAAATTTGATTTAAATATACTACAGATGCGACATTTAAACTGTCATCGCTAAAGTGCAAAATGAGAAATCCTTTATCAGCGAAATTTCGCAAAGTGATGTCAGCAGTCTGGCAAAGTCGAATATTTTTCGTTTTAAATGATTTACCTTCAAAATCATTTTCTTGTTTTCATGTTTTATAAATAATTTTATTATGTCCTATACATAAACAAATCTTTTAATTTTAAAAATATGTTCTTCTATGTGCCAAGCATTTAAAATATAGACATTTCTTTGAATTTTTGGAAAATATACATTTATTTTAATTCAAAGAAAATTGTTCTTAAAGATATTTTAAGCGGATAACTTTTAATATTAAGATGATTCCTTCGATATTTAACTATTATCTTAAGAATGCATTCAAAACTGTTATTTTCTTTTCGACTTTGATGTGCGTAATTTTGTCGCGATGAAAAAATTGCTTCACAGCTTCACATTTCGATCGACGGATTTATTGAATCGTTGATTTATTGACGATATATATACATGATTCCCAGTTGAAAATGGACTGCGATGATATTTATGATTTACGTGAACTGGCAACTGTATAAAACGCAGGGATGCTATTATAGGACGAAATCGTGACAAAAGATCAGAACTGGGATCAGACCGCGGGGGCAAAGGGAAGAAGCCAAGCCGAAAGAATGCAACTTCTTGCCGAAGCCTTTACCCAAGCGTTTGGAGCTTCGTCTGGTCTTCCGTAAAAATGGAAGACCAATACGCTGAATCGTCTGTAATTGCTTCGGCTCGAGAATGTAATGTTCTTTATCCGGGCGAATTCCATTATTGTCTTTATTATTCCTTTTTCCGCGCTCTCAAAGTCATTGTGTCAGCTCTGTTATTTTCCGATCTGCACCTTCTACGAAAATAAGACGAGCGACTGTGCTTTTATCGAATGCCTGTTTTTTGCGAGAATCAAGTTTTTACTTAATTTTTTTTTATTATTCTTTTTTTTACAGAGGTAAATATATCGGATAAACGTGAAATTGAAAATAATAGCCTTGTCCAAAAGTTTGAACAGTTAATGAATGGTACAACCAGTTCTTCAAATCGAATGATCGGAGTGTTCATTAATGGGTTTAACGATTCAAAAGTTCGAACATTAGATAGTTTCAATGATTCAAGACATTGGAAATGTCTCTATTTTAGACGCTTCAAAAGTTTCCAACTGATTCGAATTTGAATCAGTTAATGTTATTGAATTTTTACACTCTTACACAAGTTGAAATTGATTTATTGGTTGAAATTGTGGCTTGTTTGAATAGATTTAAGTGTTAGATTTTACGGAATAATACGATTGTGACATATTATATATGATACTCTGCGTGGATAGATTCGAATGAAAGCAGTCTAAATAAAGTAAATGTATAGAAACTTATTGCTATAAAATTCATTTTTTTAGAGTAATGATTTTAAAGTCATAAAGATTTTATAAACGTGTATAAATATATGTGTTGTCATATTTTCATTGTATTATATTTATATTTATGTGAGAGAATTTCCAAATATTTAAATTCAATCGAAATTAAAAAAATACCTCTAAAAAATTGTTGTATAACATACAAAAGAAAATATATTCTTTTAATTGTTGTACTAGTTTTCGTTTAAAGTTCGAAATTGTTGAGTTTTAATGTTAGGAACTTTTTTCGCGTTAACTTTGAATGAAAAATAAAATAAAAAAAAATTAGTTAGTATAATTTGTATCAAATTCCTCTTAATCAATATTTAATTTTGTTGCAATTGAAATTCGATAGGATATTATTGGTTTTCAGTTAAATTTTGATTAAAATCGTAGAATGTATTGATGAAATTTAAATATATCAAAAATCTCCTTCAGATTGTTTCATATCTGAATCACTTTTCCTGTGTTACATTTATTGTAAAAAATATTTTATTTAAACCATTTATTTTACGGTTAATTTTTAATTAGTAAACATAATTCACTATAAAATATATTAGTCGTACAATATAATTTATATTATAATCTAAAAGTAGTTGCAACGGTTTCTACAAACTATTGTAGCACGATGAAATTGTAAAGCTTGTTTGGTAATGTTTGGACCTATTAAATTATTGAAACATTTTCGAATTTTTTAAAATATGTAAACATATTTGAATAGTCGAAAAAAGTTGCAGTAGAAATGATAGAAAAATTAAAAAGAAAAAAAAGAGAAAAAAACGAGAAAATTGAATAAATAGAAAACGAGTGAGAAATCTTTATTTTTGACAGAGCGACAACGTAATTACCGTTGGCCAGTCTTCATTTCTAATAAATCATAACAGTTCGATGGATCGATACTACCAATGTTGCTATATTATTCCAAACCGTGCCTTGGTGCGATATGCAAATTGCCGTGAAATTTATTCATACCTATATGTATGAATTTCGTCGCAAATTCGCTCGAGGCGGGTTCCTCCAAAATTATAATAAAGTGCTGGAGTTAAGTTCCACTCTCTTACCACACTGGCAGTGTCCAGTCCGCTGAACTTTCTTTCAATCTAATGTGCATTCATTTCGCATTTTAGGGCGCTACTTACTGGTTCCTGCGTTTCGCGGCGAAATAAATTGAAGATTTTGGCGCATGCAAATTATTATTATTATTATCCCATTTGCCGTCGCGGAGTAATGCATTTACGTAGGATAATTTCGTTCCTGCTACTTTGATGACGTTTTTGGGAACTAGCTTGACTCGCCATTTCCATGGCGAATCAGAAAATCAGCTATCATACTTGCAAAAACATTTTTAATATGCTTCGATCTCGTTACAAAGCGTCACACTTTTGCAACTACCGTTGCAATTAAATAAATCCAAAAGTTACAGAAATGATTTTACAATTTCTATTTTACATAACAAATTACAGATTAAACTACTTTCGAACATTTTCCTTTGCAATTGCCAATTACCTTTGACGTTAAACGTTCAAGTTTCCGTTGCTTTTTAAGCGTCGCATTTTTAAACTTGCGAAATGGTGTTATTGTAAATAATTTTAAATCGAAAAAAAAGGAGATTTTAAACCGATTTTACAAATGTAATTTCACAACAGTTCGACATTTCCCGTGGTAAAACTGGGTCATGGAGAATCCGAGTAATTTTACAATGAAGTATTTTCAGTATAATTAGATTAGTATTAAGGATTGAATTGGTTTCCATGGATACGACTGGATTGTTTAACAGAACGCACCGTACATCATGACTTTTCATAGAACTGGGAACACAGCGAAATTAACAGCATTACAATGAATTTTAACATGAATTAACGAACAAACTTTGTTACTCAGCATGTCTAGATACGCAGCTTCGCGAACAAATTAATTTAATTCGCGCAATTTATTTCGGTTAATTACAAGAAAAGAAGAAGAAGGAGAGGAAAAAGGGAGGAAAAGCGCGACTCGGTGCGCGGAAAATTTTAGAATATTAATAGTTAACAGTTGTAATTAACTGTTAAGTATTAATCGAACGTGCTTCTCAAATATCTTTGTGTGGTTCAGGTGGCGCAGACAAGGCTGAGTGACGAACTCAAATTGTTATCAGATTGCGAGACTATAGCGTGAATTCAGCAGCGAAACACGTTTCGCGAGATGACTGCCAACGAGAAATGCTGCGAACTGGCAGCCAGTAATAACCGCATTGGAATAGCACGAATGGAGAAAGAGAGAGGAAGGTTAGTGGCTCGGATGAGAAAACAATAGAAGTACGACGCGGCGGGTTACACGCTTGGCTCGCTTCACTTTGACATTCGCGCTTGGCGCAGTCAAGTTTCATATCACGGGGCATCAATTTGGAGCCGCGCGCTTTGACCTTTCGTGTGAAAAAAGTGCGAGATCCCGTGAAACTGAACAGAAATGAGAAGATGCTAGGAACTTACCCGTGTCGTTGTCACCTGGAACACCCAGACTATCGCTATTGTCATTGATAAAGGCTTCGGCTGTTGATGTGAACGTCTGAGGGGATAGCGTTAAGTCTGGCCCGCTTTCACTATCAAACAGCTCCAAATTCCCACTTCCTGTAACAGAAAATGTATTCATTTGTCAGTCGCAGGGTTTTGTTTCGCCGGCAGAGGCGCAAAGTGGTCATTTGCATTTCAACCATTCAGAATTAAACTTCATTTCGAATGTCGTATATTTCTTTACTTTGAAAGCAATAAATCTCCGTCAAGAAAAACGACTGGTTTGGTATTGTTTTATCCGCAAACACCAAACAAAGGTCTTTGATTTATGTTGACGGAATTGATTTCACAATTGTTTAGGCAAGCTGTGATATATATATATATTGCTTGAAATTATTCCAAAAATGAATAAAGTATTGGTTACGTATTAAAGATTCTTTACGATTCTTTTGTTTGTTATTCCTTTTTGATATAATTTTCAGTTTCTCGATACCTTTTTAATATCAAATTGAAGAATGTAGTTAACAATTTTTTCTCGTATATACTAATAACAATTTACAAATAATCTTAAGTCATCAATTACATTTTCTCTCAATGCATCAAAATTTTAATTTGCTTTTAATTCACTAAAAGTAAAGCACATAGAAAAAAAATTTCACAATTGGTATCTTTAGTCGATTATCAGTTAAATCAACTGAAGATTACTTCTCCCAACTCCATCGTGGATTTTAATGTGAAAATTCAAGTAAAAATCAGTAGAATCAACCTCCTCTTTTTTACTGTGCACAAACCTTCCCCCGTCAGTTTACATTAAAATTAGCGACCCCATTTTACTATACTATACAATATAACACAGTAACATAATTTTAGAGATAGTCGAAAGGAACGTCCAACATAATGGCACGAGAATTTCGTAGCCGACTACGTGAGGTGCGCGCAAAAATCAATCCGAATAGTTGTAAAAATAAATATTTTATCCCGTCGGGCATGTTCATTTCGCTTAACGATGTTTGTCTCCGCGCTTCTCCTTTACTCGACCTGTTGATGTATCTTGTTTAGCCGGTTTGGTTACCGTGCATCAGGCCACGTCTTCGTCAGGTTTAATTGTTTATACGGTACAATTGGCTGGCCGTTATCTTGATTTCCACTAGGTCCCCCGTATCTCCGACTCTTTCGTGCCTTTATCGTCGTTCGCCTCGTCGGCATTTTATTACGCCATTTTGCTGTCCGGCCGATTGGCATGCTGCCTTCGTTCGGTTCTCTCCGCAAACATTACCCCGGCTGCTTCGACGTCCAATTCGACGTCCAATCGTCGAATCTCAATTTAATTTCTTGCCCGGAGTTTGCCGGTGTAACATTTAAATAATCCCTCGGAACGACGAAGCCGCGCGGACGTTTAATTGTGCCCAAGTTTGGCTGAACTTTGTTGCTCATTTGCGGAGCTTTGTGAGATTTGCATAAATAAATTGTAACGACTGATTGCCGATAGGGTCGAGTCTCCTGTTCGGGGCCAAAGCGCGGCTCCTTTGGCGTCTTCGTTATGGCGGATTCTGATTGTTAAACTCAATTTTAATCCGCTTTGACGACGCCAACTCCGGCAATATTTGGCTGACGCGTCGAGCCGAGGATCGAGAGAAAGAGACGGCAGTACAGGCGAGGCGGGTGTTCTCATTTCTGCGCAGAGAACTGCAGACCTGCGAGGCATTAATGCTAGTTCAATATGCGTGGATAGTGCTCGTCCTCGGTGCAACGTAAAATCGCGCGTACGTGTGCGTGTTTGCCGCAGAACCGCGCATAATTCAAAGCAACAGTACGCGCTTCTCGGTTAGATTAATATATTCCGGATTATCTGCGTGTGTTCGCGCTAATGGCTCCGCGATGGAATTGCCGTTAGGTTTGTTAAATATGTAAATATCTGCGAACACGCCGCTGCCAAATAGCATTACGCGGCCGCCCCCGCGTTCCGTCCGGCTCTTCTCGTTTTTGTGTTCGCGGTTGACCGGCCAACGAGGTTACAAAGCAGTCCGCGTCGCGCAGGATCAGTTAACGTTACCTGTCGTCGCTTTTCATCGCTCTTCCACACACAACCCGACTGTTTTACTCAGCGATTCTTCGCTTCAGTTTTATGTGTTTAATATAAAGCGTGTTTGATGAAGATGGCTACGTTGTATGTAATATATGTTCCACATTGTAATGTGGAGCGTGTATTGTAAGATATGCATTGATTTTAGACTGATAGCACAATGTCACAGTTGGAACAAAGTTTTCCTTTCACAGATAAAACCTGTGGTTACACTATAATAGTTACATTGTCACACGTTTCAAAGAGAATCGTATAGCTTGAAATAAATTTAATAAATATTTATTTGAAATTTCGTTTCGGGCGATTAATTGTATTTTTAAAACCATTCTCATACCATGATTATAATAACTACAACGATAATTATTGTATTTATCTTAATTATAATTATATATACTGCAATATATTTTGAATTATGTAATTGCAATTGTAATGTCTATAATTATCTTTAAGTAATTCAGTAAATAATACTGGATAGTAGGCTTATAAAAATTATTGTAGATATATATTTGGAATCGAATTATCACAAAAGCAATAACAAAATTTGATCACGGAAACTTAGTGATAAAATCTTATTTATTGCAATATCCATATCGTAAAGTTTTGCGAATTCTTTCCTTGCTATGCAAGTACAATTAGCTCGCAAAGTGGATGATTACTAAGAAGGAGGATTGAAAATGTGATTCACATTTTTAATTCGGATTCGCATTTTCAGCGACAAATGTTTTTCCCCGCGAAGCTTTAATGTAAAATGTTTGTGTCAATAGAAAAAAATAATAAAACGTTTCAGAAATGCGAAATGGGTTTATCTTTGGGGAGTGTGTTTTATTCCAAGCTGACGGCTCGACCATTTTGCGTGGTATTCATCAGAGCTTACATTACGATGGAGGAAAAACGTAGGCTCAGATGCGGATGATGCAAAGTGGTTGAAACGTCATCTTGAGGTATGAAATGTATTGCGCGGAAAAAATTATTCTGTCAAATATTGCGCGAATTAGTTCATTCGAATTGTCTTATTAAAACAGTTTATTACTTTTAGATACGAAATCACTTTTGACATTATATTATAATTACAATTTAAAAACAGAGTTTTTCCACATTATAAATCTCATAATTTTTCATTCTCTACATATAAAAAAAGCGCCGTGATTAAAAAACAGTTTACTCCCATTTTGTACAACAACGGGACGTAAATGAGACATTAAAAAAAAATAGTGTGGTATTATACGTAACAGTTGTACATTAAGCAAAACGAGCGACGACCGACAAATTGTAAATTTTCCACTCTCCGCAATTGATAAATAACATTTTTATCTCATCAGCATAACAAAACAAATTGCACATTCGATCCGGTGAGCATTGAAAAATGATCGAACTGCTCTCGCGTGTAAATTATCTTCGTGCACAATCTCTTTGCTGTAATTAGCAAAATGATTCCGCAACGCGTGAGTCGCAACTAATTAGTATTATTTTATCCCTTTGACTTGCAGCGCGAAAAACATCAACATGATACTTCAACTATTAAACAAGGTTTTAATTCACTTAGCGCTCGAACTGCATTTCCGATAACTTGAATTGAATCAAAGTCGCATGAATTTCACTGTAACGTCGAATCATTTTGATAATCAGCCTGTCAAGCGAGGGGGGGGGGGGGGGGAGAGGGGGGGGGATTCAATTAGAAATCAAAGGCCTTTGATGGGCGCGGAATTAGTAATTAAAAATTAGCACACATCCTTACTGGCGCAAATTAAAGTTGGAAATAAGCGAAACGCAAATGCGTAAATAGTGGCGCCGTGAAAAAGCGCGCGCACAAAAAGCAGGAAACGAAAAACAAGAGGCGAAATAGACGAAATAAGCGCCGTATGGAAAGGAAGAGCAAAGCAGCGTAACAAGTCGAGAAGTAACAAATACAAATAGTCGGACATTTTTTGCGCGGCTGAATTTCGCCTGGACATTGAACCATTGCGGAAGAGAGCAAAAGAAAACGACGCGTTGGAAGGCGACAAACCGAGTTTATTCAGTACGCGAACCAAACCGACGAACCCCAGATATTAATTTTCTCGATGTATATGGATGAGTTCCGACTTCCGACTAGGCCAGGTTTACCGACGGGCTGGCTGGAGAAGGAGAGCGAGTGAATGATTCCGCGCGACGTGACTCAGACGGAGACGAAAATACGAAAATTCTAATAGAAAACTGGATGGAGGAGCAGACGGTTTAAAGGAAGCGAGGTTGTTTCGAAGATATACACGCGGATACGGCGAACGCAAAAATATGTACCTTTTAGCATTAAAAACTATGTTCCAGGAAATCAGTTTTCCGCCACGGGAATAAGGTCACAGATGTTACGGATGACTGAATCTGTGTTGTTTCACTTGCAAATCGATAGATATTCCTCATTTCGTAATGCGTTCGTGCAAACTTTAGATTCGCATTACTTATAATTAAATTGTTTATTATTAAGTTTTGCTGCGCGCTGAATTTAATCATTTTCACCTGAAATAAATTAATTTGCATTGCGGTTTCAGCTTCTTCTGTCCATGGATTAATATGATGTAACGAATAAAGTAAAATCCAGGTAATATAATATAGGTATTTTCACTTGAATTTTATTACTTTTTACTAATTCCCTTTTTGTTTCTTTTCCCTTTTTTTCGCGGAGAACAATATTGCTCATATGCAATAAAAAAAATGTAAATATAATATGAAACGCAACTATGGTATTGTTATTTTCAATTTTCGTTTTATAAAAGGGAGAAAAACACGTTCTCATAGGCTTCACGATTTGCTATTATCATTTTACCTTATTGCTCTTGTATCACTTTGCCGAAAGAATAATATTTCCAGTTCATCTCGAGCTAATATCGAAGAAGGGATGAGACATCAATATACACTCTCTACCCTCAGTGAAAACGGATGGTTCTTCTTCGCGATAACGAACAAACTATCTTGTACGTGCACATATCGTCGCGGAACATTCAGCGTTGTATTTGTAGGTTACACTAACCGATCGAAAACAAATAGAACTGTTTTTTATTCGATTTTTCCCTCGCGGATTTTGTTTATTTTAGATACATTCGCCTAAGATCCATATTAATTCTTGAATTTATGGCAACAATGTTGAAATGAAAAAGAAAACTTTTGTTCATGAAATAGTAAAATGGAATAAAAAAAAAAAAAAAAAAGAAACGTGAAGTACAAAATGTGAGTATAAAAATTGATTAATTAAATTACTGAATGTATCGAAATGTTGAATATTTGAGCGCAAATTGATTATACGAGGAAAAATAATAATCACCAAAGCGTATGCTCTTTTTGTCATAAAAGAAGTATTTAAATCGCACGTGTTTCACGAGCGATAAGGACGAGATTAAAATCGGCCGAACAGAGACGTCGTCAGCCGCCTGTCGGTTACGTCACGTGTAAGGAAACTTTGCTAATTAATTGGCGAATCGATAGAGACCATGGTGAACCGACAGCTTGGGCGCGTCGAACAAAGATAATCTAATCGCTTCAGGAAAGATGATCAATAATTGGACCAATAAATTATACCCATTATTACCGGCGTATCCCCGGCGAAGAAAGAAAGCGTGTAAACCAATTTCAAAGTTAATTCGATTTTTCTGGGTCAAATTTTAATTCCCGAATAATTCGAGCTGCGAGGAAATATGTAGCGAATGACTCGGTCCTGTAATTTTGACAGCAAAGTCAATTTGCAATCAGCAGCGCAGTCCTTTCTGTCTCGTCTGCGCTGGTCTGTTTTAGCAGCGAACGAATGTAGTCTGTATTTACCATAATTCGAGAAGTGGCGAATGGTATCGTGCATGCCAATGAAGTCGACCCATCTATCTACCAACCACGCACTTTGCATTATTCCTCCATACAGATTTTCCATCGTCTCGAAACGTTTACCTCTTTTTCTTTTCCGTAGTGATATTTCAAATGATCAATTTTGCTTGTGTGTTGATTGCGACGGCGTGTACCAATAACTTCAAAATTTATCTTTTTCACTAACGAAGCTGTCAAACCAAAATTATCCACTAATTAAAATATTAGGTTTATTGAAGAATATTAATATGTTAAAACTTATTTGAAGAATAAAACGTTTATAATACACTGCATTGTTCTAATTGAATAATTTTTATTGTAAAAAAAAATCTATATGTAGTAAATGTCTAAATATATAATGCATAGAACATTACTTGATATTAGTAAAATTATCGTACAAGTAAAATATATATACACAAGTACTTTGTACAAGCATAAATGCATACCGATTTATACGGGGGAGAATTAATAGCCGGCGAA
This sequence comes from Leptoteleia sp. ZL-2020, assembly GCA_022817305.1. Classification (NCBI taxonomy): domain Eukaryota; kingdom Metazoa; phylum Arthropoda; class Insecta; order Hymenoptera; family Scelionidae; genus Leptoteleia; species Leptoteleia sp. ZL-2020. Next base: position 16,340 of record JABFPN010001113.1, read on the forward strand.
TTTAAACTGTGTGTTTTTCCTTTTACGTCGAGCTCACGCTGTTATTCGCAGTATTTTAATCAAAAATTGAACGAAAATAATGTCGCTCGTTAAAAGACGAATTCCAAAGGATCGTGTATTTCAATAAATAAGGCGAGTTGAATTAGCAATTGAATTTCTTGTCGAGAATCACATCGCACGTTCCCTTGGCAGGATAATTGCGTGGCATGTGGATACGAGTTAGGCATTCCTTTGAATAATTAAGGCTTATAAGTCAACTATGCGCACAAAATAAATAAGATTCTTATGTAATTGCCAAGCATGTGCAATATGACATTTTATTTGCATGCCAACGAGAATCGTCCACGCTTTGAATGGGACGTGTAATTTAAGTTTTAACAATGCGATGCTTATTGAAATAGTTTACGGGAGCGGCAAACAAAACGCTTGTCCCATTATTTAATAAACATTCTTCGCCGTTTGTTTGATCCGACCATTTTTTGGCCGTTCCCATTGAAGCCGCGCCGGCCGATCGATACGCGTTATCGTCGTACCGAAATGGCCAAAAAGCTTAACATATTTACGCCAAATGCAGCCGTATAATTTATTTCGCCGTTTCGCGAGAAGCTGGTACCTCTCGTCAAACGTAAATTGATATTTCATTCTATTCTGTACGAAACAAATGTATTTTTCACCAAGTCCCGATCGAAATATTCCATTTACGTTGTACCCGCGACTCGCCAATCGATCGGCTGTCTATAAATTTTCATTAACGAATGCCATACGTACGACAAACCCGCCACGGAAAGCTGAGGTATGGTTTTTTATGCGGGCTCATATATTTTGGCCCTCCTCCCCTCTTTCCTTTTCCCTCACTCCCACACTTCCTCTCGCTCTCTCACCCTCTCTCTCTCTCTCCCCTCTCTCTCTCTTTGCCTCATAAGCGATCTATATATCCGGTGCATCTGCGATCGTGACCAAGCCTAGATCCTCTTTTATGGCTTAGCATTACACGGAAAATGGTTATAATATTTATGACGGCAATGAATAGATTTGCATATTTTGGTCGTACCAATTCAAACGAGTCGAGAAAATTTCATAAATAATGATTCGACGTTTAAATTAATATTCCGATTTCAAAAGTTTCGTTTGTTCTTCGGTAGAGTGAGAGAAAAAAAACTGACGATGAAATTAAACTTTAATGGGTATAATATTCGGCATTTCGTACGGCATCAGTATCGCGCAATTTAATTATCAGTTTAATTAAATTTACAAGCCAACTTTTTTTTTTGTTGATAAAATCAAGCATTTCGATCGGTTTATTGGAAACGCGAGTGCAAATTTGTTTATTCATTGTAAAAATTAAAATCTATTAAAATATCGTTATAGGATATTGCGATTTCATTATTCATTGATAAATATCGTAAATGAATCGTACGCGATTTCTACGACGTTCATAAAATACTCATAACCATCGACATACATAATGCACATATTTGATTGTACTCTAATCTCCGTGTTAAAGGTCAAGCGCGTAATGCATCACGCGAAATGATATCATTTTACTGCATCGTTATGAGGATGAATTCGCAATTCAAAGGATTCGTAAGCTTAATGCCTTTATGTTAACTGTATCATTTGTAAGATAAAAGAAGGACGAAACGACGAGTTAATGAAGAATGTTATTTTGTTTGTTCCAAGAAACATTGCATTTTCAAACATTACAAATGTTAACGATTGTCAGCCGGGTGAAAAAGAAGAAAAAAAGCAACAATATTCGTCATTTCCATCCCGCGAACTTTTTTCATAGAAAAGTTTTATCTTTGTGATGTACGTGATGTACACTTTATCATTAAATATGATAATTTTTTAAATCAAATTTCCGCCCCCTCGCCAAGACAATGAAGCATAATCAGAGGGTTTTCACCTCTCAACCCTGTCTTTTTTTTTTTTAGTCTTCGAGAAAAAAATCATTCGTTGGTCAGTAACGGTTTCGAAATTGATTTAAATTTAATAAAGAGTGCAATGTTGCAAATCACAATTGTAACGATGAATTATTCATAACATATGTATTAAAAAGAGCATAAATAAATGCACACGAGATTACATAAAAATTTCCATATAAATTGCGCAAAACAATTTCTACATATAATTTATGCTTTATATGTAAATTCTATTGTAAAAATTTTTTTGTCCCGCAGTCGTTCACCCTTTTTTTTTGTTCTTCAATTTCGTAATGATGTTACAACATGTGAAAATAATTGTTATCGTTCGGGATGACCTTTGTTAAATTGCCCAATTGCTTGTCATGAGAGATGGATAAACAAAAAGCGCGCGAATCGTTCGAATGATTGTTCAGCGATTGTGCATTAAAAGTGGGTTAAATGAGTTTGCGTCTAATCTCTAATTCAAATCTGTCGAAACTTTGCGGAAACAACGCCAAGAACTATCCAAGTAAAGAAAATAATCTAAAAATACACGGGCGAGACAACAAGTTCGACATTTTCAACAAAAATATATCTATTATAACGTAATTTAAAAAGAATAAAATTGTCATCTTCCCTCTGCACCAAACTATCTAAATTGTACCGTGAATTGCATCGAAAAGTTCGGACAATTTTGTTCCCGAGTGTAGTCAATATTGTTTCTCAATCGTGCAATCTTCTTGCCGTCGTCTACACACGTCAGATGAGTGTAAAGAGGGCCGGGATAAAGGGAATGAGATGATAGATAGATAGATAGATAAAGAGATAGAGAGTGGGGAGGCGCGATTAATCGATTCTTATGGCAACGGGTGTTATGCCATGGAAGTGGAGGCGCAAGTTATAAGGAGTAACTCTCGTCAAGATTTTGTAGCTGGTGCGATTCAGTATCGAGATTGTCCAAATAAATAGGAGTCTCCCGTCTCATCACGAAGCCTTCAATATTGACTCGGCAGCAGCTCGACTAATACCTCCCTACAACTGGTTCAACTCGTTTCATCAAATCAAGGAAAAGCCAGATTCACTCAAGGAGGCATTCGTAATCTTTCACGCAAATTCAAACTTATTTAGATTAACGCTTTTTCAAAGCAGTCTCCACGTGTTCTTCTGACACACGCAAAGTTTCTTTGCGTTATCCTCGGTATAATTTTTTGTTGTGAAATTGAAGTTTATTTACATTACATATGACTTTCATGATATCTAAGTACTTTCCATATAACCACCTATTATTCTGTATAAAATATAATATTTATACGAAATAATTTGAATTTATTTTAATATATAATCATTATAACTTAAATTTAATTATCAAATTATAAAAAACTGTTGTAATACTGTGACACTGTTTTGTAATAGTGATGACGGAAAGTGTGTAAGTTGTGAGCAATTTTGGTGTTTGATTTATAGTATTTGATTTTATAATAAATCATCTGCAAATATTGCTACGTGAAGTATATTTTATGAATACAGTAAGCATGCACTTGGAATATTGATAAAATTGGGAAAAAGAGTTTTCACTGTTTCGCAACACGGCATCACAATGTCGAATACGAGCGCCACTGAGAGTCTCCAATTTCGGTGTAATTTTCCCGACCATAAAAATGTTCCCTCCATTTTTTTTCCAAAGTCGTCATGTACACTTTTATTTCGAACACTTTCATTTATACAGGAAAATACAGCGAACGGAGTTAACACGTTATTGTGCGCATTTACGAGCGAAGAAAGAATCGGAGAAGGGGGGGGGCAAGGGTAATGGCGGCTAGCGAAGTTTCTCGAAGCCGGGGAAGTGTAGGTGATTTCTGAAAGGTGTAGCTCCGTCTCTCCGGATGTTAACGATTCTCCTGGAAGTCACGCAGTCTCGACAGTCTTTGTTGTCGCTGTGCAATGGGAAAATGTGTTTTCTCAATTCCCGATGTAAGGGACGCTTCAAAGTATCCTTGATAAATCAATTTTTTTTTCGAGTCCTACTACGCCGTCGCGCCATTTTTCCGGAATCACTGGAACGTGATTGCCTTTTTACCCCGGCCGTCGAAACGACGGAAATGCTTTAAAGATTCAGCTGATCCTCGTACCGATCCGACGAATCCCAAGGACGCCCCCCGCATGAGTGGTTCCACTTGCGACATCCGCGCGAATGTAAAAATGCAAAAGCGAAGGGAAAAGGGGCGTTAAGCGGGATTTGGGAGGCGCGCGCGGAAACAATGCGGCGAGCTGAAAAAGTCATAATGAGAAGCGCGAGAAAGTGTTCAGAAATGGAATGGAACTGCGCGAAGCGTTGATAGGGAAATGTTTTAAATTTTGCGGGGGGAGGGGGGCGATGACTCTCAGCTGCAACGACACATTTTACGAGGTACAATAATAATATTGCGGAAATAACCCGGGGCACTGGGGATAGAAAGGGAATAAGCGAAATCACAGCCGCGGTTGAGGTACGTGTGCGCGACGCTGTTCGGCGCCGGAGCGCGGGGACGCGACCCAATCTGAATACTACTCCACCGTGGCAGAAACGCGATAGTTCGATGGCTGTGCATACGTGACACGCGCGGGTTTCGAATTCGCCCGTGTATAATTGGATACAGCCGAGTTTGCGGCGAAGATTTTGTTTGCGGATCCTCAAATTTCGATCCGAGACATGTTTTGCATCGAGTCGCGCCCAACGGGGCGCCGCCGCCACCGTTGCCTGCTTTCTCGCTCGCAAAGCCACGCTCCCGGGTCGCGCGGCTGGCATCTCAACGAGATACCGCGGTCCGGCTTGCGCTTTGCGTCCAAACCTCAGGCGTGCTGCTATTTATTTACCAAGTCACCGCTCCCGAGGGGCGCTGTCTTTTAAACACCAGATGTTAACAGCGCGTTATTTGGTTTGGCGGCCGAGTGGACGAAATATGAATTGGACGAAATGAGGGAGGAGGTCCTTTCAATAAAGTACAAGATGATACGCAAAAAGTGTTTGCGTTTAGTTGACATTTTTTAATTAAAATTTCGACGTTGAAGGTTCCGATGGGAAATGTCAAAGTTTGCCTAAGCAATCTTTTAGGGGACGAATTTCTTTTTTTTTTCTATGTTACTTAGAATTGTTAGCATGTAAATGGAATAAATTATAAATTTCATGTATACTCGTTGGAATGTTAAATTATTGTTTAGTATTATTATCATATTAAAATCATGATAATTAATGCGTTATGTTATTTGTCGCGGTGGGCTTGAAATTGAACATAATGAAAACAAAGTAATAAGAACGTCGGCGTATATGGGTTTATTAAAACGGACACCATTGCAACCGGAAGCAATTTAAATTATCCTTGTACGTCAAGTGGAGCGTTCGATTCGATAAAGTAAGACCAATACAGTTAAATCGAGTTACACGCTACCGACACGACCCCGTTTGATACGAATGGAGTTTTGCATAACGCGAGCACAAAGATTATGTACCTTAAATTGGCGTGTAAACTTTTACATAAACAATATAATCTGCGAGGAGTACACGGAATATACATTTTGTATCAAACACACGTGTCGCCAAACGCATCGATTCCCAAGTTCACGCACAGACCTTGCATAAACACGAGTCTCCTCTTTAACGTCGCAATTTTCACTAACGAAGGTGCCGCCAAAGTGCAGACGCACCGCGCCAACAAACAAAATTAGAACAACAAAAAGGTATTATAAAGCAAACGCCACAACTGAACGCGGGACAGACGGATCACGGCCCGCTGAACTTAATCAAAAAGTCTTAGCGAGGAAAAACGCGCACGATAGTTTCGTTTATGAAAAATTTAATAACGTGAAAATGAATAGCATAGTAATATCCTGATACTTCGAATGTTAATCACAAAATGTAGTCGAAAGGAGGCACACGGCCCCGTGGCAAGAGCGCGCTGCAGAACTCGCGTTGCTCTTGATTAAACACCGGGGATGCCATGAATGCAATAAAAGTTGATCTTTTATATATTTTTTCCCCTCCCGTTTTGTTTCACAAGTAAAAATGCTCCGACGAATACGTTTCTTAATGTAAAGCGATGGGGAGAAAAAAAATAGCGTTTCGCAGTCCTGCGAAGTTTAATTTACGAGGGAATTCCAAGAAAATATTTCAGGCTAATTTCTCAGCTCGGTTTGTGCAATCTATTTCTATCCTTCTCCACGGCTTTGGATTCGGCCGTCTCCGTCCGTCGCGCGGCTCGCATCCCTTTTCCGTCCTCGTGCAGGCTCCTCTCTACTACCTCAAGCTCGTTTTCGATAAAGAAATAAAAATATAGCGAGATATCCACAGTATTACCGAGTCGTATCGTCCGTGCATAACAAATTGCTGAGCTACACAAAAAGCATTTTCACTGCTCGCTTTCTCTCTTCTTCCGTTGCCTTCTCTCTCCCTCGTTTTCTCGCCGTCGTGCCGTCGTTCCCTCACTCTCGTGCCCGTTGAACTTTGGACACTCAACGGGTGTGGCTCACTCTGAGCGCCGGAAAATAAGGCAAACAAAAGAAAGAGACGCTTTCTGGTGCCACTTTGCCGATTTTCATTCGAGTCGCGCATTTTCTGCCCGTTAGTTAAAAGAGCGATGTCGCGAGCTTTTATTGGAGTGCGATTACAAGCCCGCGTTTCGGCCGGCGGATCTCTCCCTTTTTTTTATTTTGCGACATTGGTATTTGTCTGGATATTTCAATTACAGCCATCGTAATGATTGATTTGGACTTGAAGATTTTCATGCTTCACTTTAGACCAATAAATGACATTTTCAACTGAAGCAGTGATTTCGATAACACTGGTGCATGTCAATAAATTTTCAACGAATTTTGCCTGAATATTTCAATGAATAGCCCTTTTTCAGAGGGTTACTTTTTGAACTTTTTTTTCCCCCCTATTCTTGACGAGTATTATTTCGTTGACCCCATTATACGCACACAAAAATTTCGTTTACTCTGCGACTCTCGTTCTTCGTTAGTTTCACATTTCACAAAAGGTTATCTATATTTTCAGTAACAAAGTAAAGCAAAGCGCACTCAATAAATTAATTAGGTGATTCAACAAGTAGCCGTGTTGACTGTACGAAAGTTTGAAACGACTAATAAAACATTTTGTTCTTTTAGGAAAAGTTTTACTAAAGCAACGAATCATTTTATGAAAACGATGATCTCTTTCCGGATTTTGTAATTTAAAAATGAAATGGACGAACTCCATTTATTTATATTTTATGTTTTATTCGAAATTGGAAATGATTGTCGAAAGATCGCGGACAATTTTAAGAAAAAAATCGATTACTTCTAAAGTTTTTGACTTTGATTCCAATAATTTCAGAATCATGTTTAAAGCAGCATTTTGGATGTCAAATTCTATAGTTTGAAACTTATTTGGATGACTTTTTGCTGATCTTGTTGATATTGAGAAGAACGATACATCCAAAAAGTTACGAGATCAAAGTTAGAAACTAACTATAAAATTGAAACAAATGTGTTCGAGATTCCTTTTTATTGAGTGTTAAATTGTAAAGCTATTTCACATCGAATTGCGATAAATGGCATTATTTTATTTCTTTTTTTTTATTACAGCGAAAATATATACTTAGAGTTAAATATCTGAGCAATTTTGTATTAAATTATAGAATTATAAGCGTAGTCATGTTGCAAATATTATGTTTAAATAATTTTCAAGTATAAATAGAAATCTGGTTAGTATTATCTGAGATAAGATTTATCATGAAATTAATTTCAATTCAGTACAAAAACATAAATTTATTCTATACCAACTGAATATTCTTATTTTTAATTGATTTTCTATTAGTTTTAATAGGAAATTTTTCTTTGTACAGTTTTCTTAAAGTAAGTATATTTTTTTTCTGAGTGTATTAAAAATATTCGAAGAACAAAGTACATTTCTTCGTAAAATTCTCAAAATAACTGATTTAAATCTGATCGAACACGAAAGTTTTCTCGGACATATCAATAAATTCTCACGCAGAATTTCTTTCCGTTATGTAATAATTTGTGATAAACGCAACCTTTAAATGAAATAGATTATCCTCGTGCAATTTATTGCAGCGAAGAAAATCGAGACAAATTAAATTAGGTATCCCTTTTAATGAAGCTCGTCCGAAAACTCTTTACAGCTCATGACACTCGAGCCCATACGTATCGTCGTAAAAAATCAATCTCTCGTTCGAAAAGGAAAATAAAAAGCGATAGAAAAGAAAATTAAACAGGTATCCGTCGAGATTAAAGACAAGAAACCAAACGACTTAGCAGCAGCACGATTTGCTCTCGGCGGATCAAAGAGGCGAGCAATTAAAAGTTTTTTAACGACGCAGTGAAGCACCCTCGTGGATGAAAAGGTAGAGACGGCCTTTAGCAGTAACGACTCTCGGCATAAACAGACAGCCATCGAAAAAGCTTATCGCATCTGGGGCTTCTATCCTCCGATGAAAATTTATCCTCTCCGGTCATAGCGTTCGGTTATGGGGTGTAGCTGGCACGAAGTCAAACAGCGTTCATAATTCACGTAGTTTTGTCGGTGGCCCTGACCGAACCCACACGGATATCGAAAAACGCCGAAACGCACGCACACGAACACGGATTTGTGCGCGCATTTGTGAAAGAGGGGAATCCCCCCGGGTTCTGTTTTTCGCCGTGCAACTCCGTCCTTGTCGCGCGCGCGCGCGCGCCCGTGCTGGTTGTTTTTGTGCGTTCCCTCCAGCGCTGATATTATGAATTCAAGCCCCGCGCACACAGCTTCGTGCCAACGCCAGACCGACGACTGTTCAGAAAACACCGCGATTTATGGTACAGAGAGGCAATGATGCATTTCGTTAATTATTTCCTAAGCTACGTGCTGCCACGATGCGCGACCATAACTTCGCTTTCTATTTTCCTCCCTGTTGCCACTTTATCGCCTGCTCTCCGCTCGTCTTTGAAATCACAACAATCGAACGTCAATGGTTTCTTCCGCGAAACGCCGTTAATTTCGCAAAGTTTTGTTTGGCACGCCTGACCATTTGCATTGTTTTGACATTTGTTAAGTTTTAGCATTGCAGCATAATTAATATGAATATGTTTCGTTGGGAATTGGACGTATAAATTGTACGGGAATTGTGATAATTAATTTGGCACGGGGAAAAAAAAGCTATTATTATTTATATCAGAGAAAAGAATTGTTTCGCCGTTACGCGGCTAATAATTTAACGAGATAATAAATTTTAGGAACTGTTAGCTACAAAAATTCCTCCTTAATTTTGGATTAAGCTTGCATTAAGCTTGAACGTAAAGTTAGCTAATCATCAGTAGCTAATGTGAATTTAAGCTTGATTTAAATTTTAATCTTCTGTGGAAACATCGGCCCTGTACGAAACTGTAAGTTTAAATTATGAATTTACGATTGAAACTCGTCGAACTAAACACCGCTCCGAAATAAATTTCCTCATATTACAACATTGATCGGACGAACCATCAAGATGATTAAACAAATTGCATTTCTCCAACGGCAAAATGAGCTCGATTATGTACTCGGGTTATATTGCGGGGTATGATTTCATCGAACGTTTTTTTTTCCTCCCGTAAAGTAGTTTCATAGTGACGCGTTTTATTGAGCCACTTGAACCACCTTAATAGCTCTGTGTTGGTAGCTATTTTCCTTCCTTTCACGTCGTCTTTAACTTAATAGAAAAATTAAATGTATCCTCATTCCACCGCACCCACTCTGATCATCTTATTGTTTGCGTGCACTAATTATTATATTGTAGATTTTACTTAAAAAGCAACGATACTTTTTAGGCAATAAAATCCAAATTAATTTATTTATAATTTTTACTGTTAGTAGACTTTTCAATATCCGAGTACATACCACTGAATAGTAAATCTATTTACCACAATTAGTATCACAATCATGTGCAAATAAAATATTATAAACGAATAATTTTTATGCATAAATTTTAAGAAATAATCTTCCTACACCCAAGAAGAACCCAGAGTAAAGAGATCCAGATTCAAGAATTTTACCAGGCAATAGTTATTTCTCAAGTTTGCCCTGTCAGATTTTCGACTTGAATCTCGCTAGTCATACGTAAAAATCGTGAATTATTCTATTGCTGACTTTTCCGTACAATTACACATTTATTATTCCGTAGTTAAATTTTTTATTTCCCATAATAGCATTTGAAATGCTTCCAGTGGATTCGCTTTATTTCGAAATTTACAATTACGCCCCTGGGTACGTTTCTTGCAGGTAGAAAATTGCACGCACGCGAAGTGCATAAAGCCGTGGCAGTAATTTTTTTTATTTGATAACAATTATTTTTATCCGCGTAATAGGTACACGGACGATTATCGTTTGAAATGGCTCATCTAAGCAATAAAAAATAAGAGCGCGCAATGGTACGGAATTTTCGGGCGATTTTAAGTTGAACAAAGCAGCGGCTTTGGGCAGATAGTCGAACGGAGAAAGTCAAGTGCAGAATGAAATTAGTACGCCGGAGGCGGCAGGTTAAAGCCGAATGATTTTAACGAAGCGAAATCTGTGCATCGCCGCGAATTCATTCGTAGGTGTCTGCGCTTTTTCCGACGGCAACGTCAAGGGTTGTTCGGCTGCAGAACTCGCGTTACACGTGAACCTTAACCGAGTCTTAAATACGTGACGTCGGAATAATGGCGCGGGTTTCGCGCCACTGAAATCCACTGTAAACCAAAGTAGCGCGAGCATAGATAATCTAGTACGTATACGTGCTCAGTTTACCTACATGAACCGCGCGCAGCCACCTTATTACACACTCAAATAAAGCACGCTGATAAAGTTATCCAAAACAACGCTACTTCATTTTACTTTCGGTTATTACGACACGCGCTGATACAATGGACTTACGAGACAATGAATTTCCACCGAGATAGCCTAAAACGAGATATTACTTTAGAATAAATTGGTTGGCTTAATAAACGTCTTGATCATCATTTTGGATATAGGCGAAACGAACATATGTGCGGGTTCATAGGTCTTTCAATCACACAAGGCGGAGATTTTAGCAAATTTTCTTTTGCTGTAGAAATGGAGTTGGAATGAAATGATCATTTTCATTGTATCGGAATTCTATGGATAACTTTAGAGAAGAGCTATGTTTTATTATTTTCAAATTATTATAATTAACATTGTATAGGTCGGTGTTGGCAAATTTGAAAAATGTATTATTATTTGTCCCGCGAGGGATTCCTTATCGGAAACCTATACTTTGTGTACAAGTGATAACGAGGAATTCTGGAAGCTATCTTAAAACATAACTTCAATGTAATAACAACGTTACAATGAAACACATTAAACTTCTCAAAATATAATAAATGGTATCATTTTGTTTTCAATTCACGTCTTGTTACTTAAGTGGAGTAGGTTTACGAACCTGAGTAATACAATTCTAATAAAAGTGCAAAATCTATTATGAAGCAAATTTTAAAATAAGTACTCCATTATTGAAGGTATAAAAGGTAAACAAACATAAGATTCACGAGAGGAATAAAGAAAACGCCGTAATTTAAAACATCTATATAAATCTTTCATTGTCGTGATCCTACAGAAATGTTTAAAATACAATGGTGTAACAAGTTGAATATAATGTAATTTAATTTAACGGAGAGCGTTTCTTTCTGCAAAGTAAAATGGGTTAAGGACGTTGCATTTTCCTATTATAATCCTTAATTCCAATACTTTTTTAAAATAATGATGTCTCTATTAATAAAAGTATCTGGAAAAGTAACCGTCGTAGAAAAAAGTTTCGCGATGCGACTGTTGTTCTAAAAATATGTAGAGAAAAAAAAACCAGGACTTTCGAGTATGTTTTATTTACTACTAAAGTGAATTCTTTTGAACAAAAGACTACATGAAATTGCACAGAAAATCTTCGCCAAAGTTTATTGTTTAAGTGATAATACAGTTTTTAGGTCAACTTATTACTGCGCCTTATTTACACACAGATTATCATATACGATTCAATATTTTGTAAATACACATGAAAATATGTGATAACTTTTATTCCAAAGCTTTTATATTTTAAAATCACTTTAAGTTTTTCATTACTAACACTTTTTGTTGACATTACACGAAGTGAAATTATTATTTTTTTTTTTAATATTGAGAACATATTGTACTTTCCGATGCAAGTTTTAAATATCATATAGAATGTATTCATTAAAAGCATGTATTGCTTATGCGCAAACCAGAATTCAGAACAGTTGTGTTTGTTATTTCATAATACAAACTGAATTTAAAGAAAACAGAGAGAGAAGGAGAGAACAGATTTTAATTATATAGCCTTTATACATGACCTTCTGGTACAAATTGTGGAAACAAAAGTCATTTCTTTCATCACCTTAGTTTGACATACAATGTTTTAGTAACGTTTGAAATGTTGTTTTCAAACACACATTTTATTCGCATCCGATGCGACGTCAATTCGCCGTCAACTTCATTTTGCAAAAATAATTCCACGGTTAAGTTGTAATCATGACGATTAAGTTATTTCGCTGCAATCAATTGAAATAGGAAAAAGTTGATGAATTTGTAATAATAATAATTGTTGTTGTAACAACATTCACAAGAATAAGTTGGTGGAAGTTTTCCGAGTAATCGAGCAAATAACACGCTCGAAGCGCAGGCCTACTATTTCACTTTAATTCCTTACAATAGGAAAAAACTTCAATTTGCAATTACAGTTACGTCTACCTCAGATTTTTATCCCAACAACGACAATGGCGAACTGCAAAGAAGTTTTCATCGAAATAGCGACATTTCTAAAGACTCGTTTCCCAACAGCGTGGCTCATTTTGAGCGTATTTTTCTTTTAGAGCATCAAGATAATATGGGGATTTCGATTGAAAAAAAAACACGAAAACAAAAACAAAAAAAAAGGAAAAAGAAAAAAATCGTTTTCTTAAAAAGCCCTGCGATTCTGAAAGTCAACGAGGTGGCAGACGGAGACGCCGGCAAAGGCAAAAGTAAGGACGACGTGACTGCGCACCGCCGTTTCATAGAAACGAGGCAGTTCCGTGTGGCCGACGCTCCGCGCTTGAGTTTCTCGTTGAAGTTATAACGAGAATTGTACACCATAAAGTCCGCGACGAACTTTCTCACATTTTCCTTACGCCTTTCTGTTTTGCTTTACTTGTTTTCTTCCCTTTCACTGCGGTTCACTTTACGTTCTTTATTCTATCTATTAAACGCATTTTTTTCCATATGCACTCGGCTTTAATTCCAGTCCAACTCTTTCGCCACGATAATGACTGAAACGTACCGTAGAAGTGTGCGCGTGTTCTTTTTATTAAAATTTTATATGTCGTATAAAATAAACGGCAAATTATGTCATTACAATTTGTCGGTGTTTTGGGGTCTTAAAGGAAATTGAAATCAATATCAGCGAGATATCAGTTAATTTCTGATAATCGATTAATGGAACTAATAATTCGCACATTGGTTTGTGGTGTAAAATAAATGTAATTTGTTTTTAAATCGAATTCACTTCAAACGCGGAACAAAAATGAGGGAAAAAATAGCATTTTGCTCGTTTTTCAGTATTGAATATTGAGGTATTATTTTTAAAACATTTATACGGGTTTATAAAGGCAAAAGTTGCATTATCTTTTATAATGAGTTCAGAGTAATTAATGAAGTGAAACTTATACCGCTACCTAAGATACTTTCAAATATATTGTATTATAAAATTGTTCAATTTTTTTATTACATATTTTTCATTTCTTTGTTTAAATTTACGTTTTTCGACGAATTTACCTGAATTTTCGATGAGAACTCGATCAGCTAATTTGCTCGTCAAATTTGACGAATAATTGGACTTTTAATTTCTCATCAAAATCGCCAAAAAATACAAAATTTCTAAAGTCAACTAAAGTAAATAGGTCGCATTTAAATTCACATCACAAGTTTATTCAACGCGAATCACGTCCATTTTATAAACATTCTAAAAATTAATTAAACTCTGTATATATATTTATTTTCGTTTTAGAGAAGTTACATTCAAAATTAAACTTTTCCATCTACTTTATAAATATTTGACACAAAAGAAGGTTGAATTTATTTTCGTTTATAAATAATTTTATTGATAAATTTTCGTATCCAATTAATATATTTCTAAAAAAAATTGATATATTTACTCAGTAAAATAATATGTACGAAATTAATATACTAGGTGATTCAAGGAGTTTTGGCAATAATTAGTAACAATTATAAATGTATCTTACATTGTGAAATTTGTGCTTACATAATTTCTAATTTCGCTCAATTATTATTGCATATTTTGACAGGTTTATTAAAGACTGCTCTTTTCAGCACGTAAAAATAATGCAAAAAAAAAAGAGGAAGATCTCTAAAATGAAAGAAAAAATGAAATTGTATCAAAAGATAAGCAGTGCAGTTGATACGAACAATTTCGCGGCAATTACTATATACGAGATCAAAGCATCATAATTTCGTATATTCTTTCAAACTGCGAATCATAAAGGCTGAACCGTAAAAACAGAAGTGGCCATAATTGTTCGGCCGGAATTAGAAGTAAAACAAAATATCACGCATTTATTCCCGAGAAAGAATGAGCCTTTATTTTGATGGACGCCGAGACAGGAGAGTCGCCGAAGCGTACTCTGAACCAAACGGAATGACACAATTTTACATGGGATGTAGTATACGCCAAACGTAAACTCTATGCGTGAACATTTTTCTCCGTCCCTCTTACTCCTCAACGGTTGCATTCAGCGCAAACTTTGGCATTCATGTGACTGGAATAAAATGCGTGCATATTTTAAACTTATAGTCTGGCCGGCACATTTTTTTACCGTAGCTAGTTTTATTCCCGTTATATTATGACATTACACGTAATTCAGGGCCCTCGTTTTATCGCGAATAGACGTTCGTTCGGCCACTTTTTATGCTTCCGCGACAACAATGCTTCCCGACGAAAACTGTAAATTCTTTGTTGGTTCCAGCCACGCAGGAAATTTCATGCGAAATAATGTAATTTAACCCTCGAAACAAATACACATTTAATGCTCATAATAGAATTTCAAGTAATGAGAAATTTAAACGCGTTCGGCCGCGGCACAAAAAAGAAGAACAGGGGAAAAATCGCGAATGCAGAAACCATAAAAGGCCATGACAGGTGTAATAAATGTGCGTATAAAAAACGCGAATTCTCCGACCAACTTATTTCAAGAACAATATTTCTTGTTTGAATTGCGAAACATACCATGATTTATGCGGTATCAGTTCAAAATATCCTCTTTATATTTTCGTTACGCTAGAGCGACGCGCAACGTAACACGAATTGGAATACAACTGGTACGTTTCTCTACAACACTTTTGTATCATTAAAGTTTCAACGTCCTAAGATTCAATTGCGCAAGGAGGATTTACCTTATAAAATTAAATGGTTTTGTTTTATCAAGCTAAGACAAACATTTAGTACTTGTTTGAATATCATTTTTTATCCGTTTCTAAATAATTCATACACATATGGTACAATTTAGCCATTGGAATGTTTTGCTCAGTTTAATACAATTGACTATGTATTTAAATTGTTGCTACTTCATAACACAGAAGTTTGAGCAAACTAAATGCCTTACAAGCAATAAAATTTGGCTGATAGTAAGAGAACTTTCGTAAAGTATGTACCTTTTGCGATGTCTCTCGAGTGACGGAGTTTTCTTTTGATTTTCAAACCTCGAGCGGCCGAGCCAATTTCAGTCTTCAGACCTTTTTCTTTTTTTTTGCAACGATGATCGGTAATGGCGTGCTTTACAACGTGAAACAGCGGGCATTAACGTTTACGGCTGCATCCGGGGGACTTTTCGCGACGAAGTGGATGACGTCTTATAGCGGCGCTTCCTTGGCACAAACGATCCTCTTAATCATCCGTCGGAACCTTTGTCGCGACCCTTGATTATCGCCGGCTTCCTTCAGCGCTCTTACGGGTGACTTGAATTTAACTCCATTTTTAAGGACGCGATTTAATACTTTTGCCGAGGCAGACAACAATGAGTTAGCCCGGCAGTGTTTTAATTATAAACGACTTTTTGTCCGCTCTTCTCTTTGCAGCGTTATCTATTGCATTAATTCCCATTAACAATGGAAACGCCGCATTTTTGATTCGCGATTGAATAATTAACAAATGGCCGGGCCGCGGCAAATGGAAAGAGATCGCAGATGTGAACTGCGGATAAATAACTGCGCGAAAGTTGGGATGTCTGGTAATGCACGAAATTTACCGCCGCGGAGTGTTGCAGCTCGGGCGCGGATATAACAAATCGCCCGGAAGTTTACGCTCGATCGTCTCGAAAAATGCTTGAAATATTCGCGCGTCCTTGGCGAATTTAAGAAAACGTTAAGCCGTGACACCAGCGACAAAATTCGCGCCCATTTGTCTTGGGCCCCCGCGCCCTCTTCGATCATTCGTATTATCCTTGGCATATTACTCAAATCTCGTCCGCCATCATTTGATTATGCCCTTTCGTATCAATAACGCCGCCGACGCAAACGACGCTAATGCCCAAGCGTCACGATATGATTTAATACGTCAATTATTATTATTATTATTATTATTATTAATATTAATATCATTAGTATTATTATTATTATTACACGGGAAAAAATAACGGCATAGGAATAACATTGCTAGACAATGTTGGCCATACGCTGTTGATCCTACATGGTGAACTAGTAACAATTATGCTGTGAATAGAGTGAACCGTGCTCTGTCGGTAAAAC
>JABFPN010001114.1:0-33008 GCA_022817305.1 Leptoteleia sp. ZL-2020
CTTTCAATTGGCATATCATCGAACAAAGTCTTTTACCGAAGATCGGCACATGCTCGGCACATGGTCGGTACGCGTATTCTATTGAATTATAGGCAAATAAGCATTTGCAGCAGTAAAACGATCATCGGCGGAGTACTGGCGCATGATCGGACCGACCTATGACCATTAATGTGGGCAAACATCAAAACCTGACCAACTGACGATCGTCGTCAGATAAACGGCACTAGGTTGGGACGCGTATTTCGCTGAATTATAGGCAAATAAACATTTGACGCAGAAGGACGATCATCGACGAAGTGACTTTTTTAGAGCACGTTAGTAATAAGTACTTCACCCTTATGTTTAATTTGATTTAATGTTGTATTACATTTCTTTCCTTACAGCAAATTTTCATCGTCATTTTGATTGAAAGAATGATCTGTACCAGAATATTTTTCTGTCGAATTGAAGACTTTCTTTAAAAACATTTTGTCATATTAACTTGCAATTAATAGGATTTAAATATTGTGCCGCAGCAAGTTGACGAAAAATTCTGTTAATTGGGGAAAATATCGTCTTTACACTAAGAAAAAATATATGTTTAACTTTCGTATATAGTTTCAATTTTCTAATTATATACGAAAATTCAACATATTGATTTTTTCAGTGTAGATAAAATTCCATTATTAACACGATCATTGAATTCTGACATTATGACAAACAAACAGCCGATTATTTGCTGATCATGTGATTCCGATATCGTGCCAGATAAACTGCCTTTTATTTGCCGATCATCGGATCCCAATATCGTGCCAGATAAACAGCCGATGATTTGCCGATCATCGGATTTCAGTATCGTGCCAGATAAACAGCCGATGATTCGCCGATCATCGGATTCCAATATCGTGCCAGATAAACAGTCGATTATTTGCCGATCATCGGCAGGAAGTATTGGCCCACGTGATAAACGCGTTTCATTCCGACAGTGTGCCGATATTGGCCGACGATGGTCACCCGATGGTTGTTAGCAATGGGCCGATGATGTGCCGATGGTAAATTTCTGCCTGGGCACTCAGTTGGCGCACTCCTCCGACCGACAGTACGCTAAGTCGTGAAACACCAGCGAGATTGTCAGTTTGCCATTCGGCCGCAATTATAATTTGGCCACTCTCAATCTTAATTGCGACCGAGATTGTGCGCGAGCCTTGGCCATCCCGATCCGGCACCGGTTGGTGTTTCAGTTGGGCGCGCCGACGTCCCAACGTCCGCCAACTAGCATCGCGCAACTGTCTTGCCCAGATAGTCCGATGGCGACGGCCAGGCGACCGTGAGTCCGTCACCTTCTCGCAACTCTCTCCCAACTGCAATTGCGTGGCTAGCCGCGGTCAACCCCGTCGACGGATGGTCCAAGAAAACTCTGGACAACTCGCAGCGATAAGTTAATATAATTAATAGATATAAATGACAATATTTCAGTTGGTGCGGAGGATTTAGACGCGCTCGAGTTTTTCATTTAAATTTTATGCGGATAAATGTTGTATACTTGGTTCACCACGGAGAATATTCTGTATAAATATAATCGAGCTTGCACGCGCAAAGAAGTCGGGGGAGAAAAAAGCTTGCGCTCAAAGGGAGAAATTTCGTCGAGCGACTGTAAAGCTGTTTGCGAAGAACCAGAGACCTTAATAGCAGTGTTTGCTGGAAGAAACGAACAGAGTGCTACTTAACGACGGCATACGCGTGTCCAATGAATTGCAACTGTGAATGTTTGCAGCCCGGGGAAATCGTATAATTTCAAACTTGCCAGCTTATGTGATATTTGACAATGAACAGTGCTCTAAACAAGCTGAATTTCAAACTGACATTCAAAGACGACCCGCACATCTGTATAAATAGACTTTGTTGTCTGGTCAATTCCATATACGTTCTACTAGTTTCAGGGATGTAATAATTATTTTGTTCAAGATACGCTGACGACTCATTCGATGCACTCTCAACTTCAAACTAGATATCCCACTCAATTTCGGATAACCATTCTGAAAGTATAACAGAAATAAAGAGATAATTAAAATATAATCATAAAAATCAGTATAAATATATACATTTAATAAACTTAAACTAAGAATTATTGACATGGCTGCAAAGAAAAATACATGCACTCAGAGTAAAAAAAAAAAGTGGTATATTGTGTTCCAACTCGAAAAGCCCATATAAGTTATTACGCGTGTTTATAATAAAAAGCTAATTTGAAGCTACTAGTATATGAATGTTACAACATATTTAACAAGAAATATCTATACACTGTCTATTAGTATTAATATTAATATCAACGTTTAAGTAAACATTCACCAAATTTTTTACAACGGAGCAGAGTTTATAATTACGTTTTATTCTACAGGTGGTGAAAGCTTGAAAAAGCTCAAAACAGCTCAAAAAGTATAAGAGATCGGCTTCATTAACGCAAGCTGTAAAGGGTTTACATGGTATGTATTCATTATTAAATAGTTTTTACATTTATGTATTACGTTGCTTATGTGCAAACATAAACAAATGATAATATTTTTTTAAATAAAACATAAATTTTACTTAAAAAATAGTGCATTTTTTCTACAACATAAAATAAATACTAAATCTTGTTGAGTTTACACGGACTGTTTCACATTGAAAATTCCAGCTTATAAATTTAAAGTGAATAAACAAATAGTTTAAAGCTTGTTGTTACCAACCCAAAATGCAAAAGAGTGCGCAAGTGAATAAAACCAATTAAAATCAATTGTAAATTTATAATTTGGAGTAAATTCATTCGCTTGCGACAGAAAAATTCACTATTCACGTCGCTTTTGTGTAAAATTAATTATTTTTGTCAATTTTGTAAGACAAGGTGATTAATTCAGAACATTGAACTCCTATTAATTATTCTCGGTCAATATTTAGTATAGGTAACATTCAATATGTTCAAGCGAAGCAAACTAAATCAAACGTGTAGTCGCGTTAGTTTTTGTCAATAACGTTTTAATCAGCGAGTTTCGCGTTGAATTGATTTAAACGCATTATTGGTGCACTGTTCGATTATTTGTCAATTAAAGCAGTCATTACTCGTTAAATTATATTACTCCAGTCAATGTTTAAAAAGGATTTTAATCAGCCCCACTTTTCCATCTATGTAAACAAGGAAATAAATAATTAAACAAAGAAAGGGAAAAAATAATTAAAAAAAAATTTTTTTGTTCCAACTTCTATTTTCCATTCTGTTGTTCATACAAATTAAAATGTCTCTTATAGGTGCAAGTTTTTTAATATGCCTAAGCTTTGATTTACATTTTAAAATAACCTAAAATTTAGTATAAATTATATTAATTTCACTCGCAACTTTTTTCTCAATGTATAAATGCTTATACATTCATTGTTTCTTTTCTGATTTAGTGTATTCACTTGTATTTTAAAATGTGTTACTAATAAAAATTTTTATATTGCAGGACATAATCAATTTTGTGAAGACGCCACAACAAATATTATATACTGTAAGTATTACATTACATATAACAAATATTTCATAAACTGTACGAATTTGATGTGGATAAATCATTATCTTAAAGAATCAAAATACAAGTAAAAAGCCGTAATATATTCTTTTTAGAGAATTTACTATTCATTATCTTCATTTGAAAGAACAAAAAGTATAAAAAGGATATAAAAAGAATTACTGTTTAAACATCAAATTTGTTACAATGTGACTAATTCTTTTTGTTGAACAATTTACTAACCTTTTAAGGTAAATGCAGCAAGTTTCACATTTTATAACAAATGGAATATAACATTAACTTCAAATGTTATTATGGTATGAACTAGTATATCAAGTATGGTTGGGGTAATAATACGAAATTGGCTCAAACTATATGTACTTCATTGAAGTAAACATACTGCGCGGTTAAGTTAATAAAAGGATATCATTGCATTAAACATGCTTTCTCACTGAACATATCAATTGTTAATAATCGCTTCATATTAGTACACTGTAGCTACTATATATAAAAACGTTCCAGTATATTTTTATAAGTATATTTATTTCACTAAATAACACAGCACTAAAAGAATCAAAACTATCGCAATTCGCAGAGTATGTTTACATCGCATGAAGGCGTGCAAATAAAAAAGTATGATTGGCCGAACCATACTGGCATTTTTAGTGCAATAAACGAATTTTTTTCATTTAATAATATTATTTCTTTATCTTAATCATAAAACGACAAACGATTTTATTCATATGACTTTGGGCTATTTTACAGCAAATTATTTTTGCAAGAGCAAATTATGACAAACATAATAATTATTAGAATCGTTAAACTTTTAAAATAAAAAGTAATCTAATTTAAATGATCATTCAATTTGTTAACAACACTAATTTAGACAACAAAGTATTATGTAAAAATCAGCAAACAAAGTGAGTGAAATTATTTTAAAAAGGTAAGTATCTATTATTTATGTGAATATGGATATAAAATGCGAGATAATTAGGAAAATCAATTTGTATTATGCAATTCTATGATAAATAAAATATATTTATTGATGAATATATATAAATCGAATAATTAAACGTGTAATAAGAATGTTATTGCAGTTTGTGTTTGTATAAATTCAATTTCTTTTTTTATCTTTATAATAAATATAAATAAAACAAACTAAAAACAACTATGTAATATTTTTTATAACTTTTGCATAGGGATATCCGTTATCGTCCGTCAATGTTACTATAGATCAAAAAGCGTTCTATTTTACCGACCTCGCAATTTTGCGCGCGCTATTATCTCTAGATGGCGATTTTTTGCACATTACACTTTTGGCGGGCGAACTGCTTAAAACCGTTGAGCTGAATCGAATTCACCTAAATAGAGAGCTGAGAATTGGCCATCATATTATTAATCTTGCACAAGTCGACAAATACGATCAGAATGTACAATTGTGATTGGGATAATCTAGATGCAGAAATATGGGTATGTCTTTAATTTAACATCATCGTCCCATTGATTGTCAGAGATTAATCAAAAACGGTTATATTTCGACAAAAGTCGTATAAAGCTATAATCGAATTCATTTGTTGTTAATTTGTTACTTAACTTTATTGACCTTGTTCGTTTTGAGTGAAAACAATGATCAATTTAAGTTGTTCGTTTGTTAAATAATTTAATTCAATCAAATTGTAATCTTTCCATTCTTTTTCTGACAATGTGCAAAAAGGGTTGACTCGTTATTGTTTAAAATATGCAGTTGTATGCATTGCGTTGAAAAAAAAAAGAAATGGACAAAATCAAGTAATACGGAAATATCTTTAAATTGATCGTTTAAAAAGTGTATTGTGAATTTTTGGATTTTTTAATCTTTATAGCAAGTTAAAACAATTTGATTGTCTCGTTGAATCTCTGAAATTTTATTACTATTTTTACCGTATACATAAATATGACATTTTAATTGTTCATTAATTTTCATTAATAAACATTATGTTGATGTTATGGAGAAAGGAAGAGAGCGAGGAAATAGTTATAAATAGAATATTAATTTATTAAATAACATATGTTGAAGGACTTCATTTGTAGATACATTGAGCGCCATCTATTGTAATTTCTTGCTATACTACTAAGGTCGATATGAAACACAAAAATTCATATCATTAATATAAATAGGGTGTAAATATATAATACAGTCTAAAAAAACACAATAACTCAAGGTCATTCATCGCTTTGGTTGAAGCCTAGAACGATTTTCAACACCATTTTGATTATGGTTATTTGTTTTATATACGTTATATTCGACAAGTTTTATTCGCTTTTTATCATGAGGAAAAATTTTAATATACAAACAAAAAGCAACAATTGTTGTGGTGAGTTCTTATTGTTTTTATTATATTTTATCATTTGCATCAGCCTTCGTATATTTTGAACAATTTATGTCGCCATTATTTTAAAAAAAAGTTTGATGGTATAAAAGTTAATAATTATGTATGTTAGTACATATAATTAACGATATATAATATGCTTTTTTTAAATTAGTCAATTACAAGTATAATTAATTAATTGAATATAACGTTCCCAATATACATAGGAGGTTATTTTATTATTTATAATATGATTGTGGAATATAGTTAAAATACGAAATTATATATAAATATTATAGTTTCATTCACTATTTTACAAGTGAAAGAGATACTTTTCAAACGGTACAATCAATGTTTTTTGACCACAGATGTGTTCCAGATGTTCCTTTCTGTTCTTTTAATTATTTGGAGGGTTGCATCTAATTTTGAAAGTACAATTAAATAATTCGTACAAAATTTTATATATAATACAATAAAATATCACAATATATATTATTGTTATATAATTTTATATTAATATTATATAATATGTTGACTTTTAAATTTTATAAATAAATTTAAGAGATTGTTATTGGTAACAATAATATATAAATTGAGGAAAGAATTGAATTTTAAATGAGGTTATAAAAACTAGAATTGAATGATAATTTACAAAAAATATCTTTTTATTAATGTTTTAATTTGTAACATTGTTTAATATTTTCCATTAATCCAATGATAAAGTAAAGAAAATTATAGACTTGACTTAATTGTTGCATTTGAAAGTAGAACATTGTTAGCATTGAAATGAAACAGTTTTGTAATTGCAATAAAATATACACTTTTGTGAATATTATGATAGAAGCTATTATAGTTTGACAAGACAAAGCTAAAATATGAAAGTCAGAAAAGTAAGAGCAAATAGGTTTTATTTTTGTTATAAATAACTTTATAAGTAACTTTACAAGTAAAACTGTAAAATACCAAAGATGGATAACAAATATTTTCTATTCTTATTAAAGAAATAAAAAGATAAAAATATTTATTACAAATTGAGGTTAAAAACTCATCTTAAATATTGAATTGTCATTGTAAAATGTTATTAATTACTTATTATCATACTATAATTACAATTGATCAAATTACAAGTAAAACATTTTTATTTAAATGATTGAAGATTATAAACAATACTTTATTAAAAAGAAACTCATTAACTTTTCCAAACAATGGTGGAAACAAAATTGTTAATTCCATTAATAATATTTGTGAAAGCATGTATTCTTTTCATATTTGTCTATGAAATTAATATTTGAAATGAAATATACTTTGAAAATTGATAAAATAGTTACAAATTTTTTTAAAAATCTAACATGGAAAATATTCCGGAGTACATTCTTTATTACTAAAAAACAAAAAAAAAATATTCTTTGCATACAAAATCACATTTAATATCTAATTTCAAAACATTTAGAATACCATTAAAAAAATTATGAATATTCGCTATTTATACAAGTCATCGTCATACACATCATATATACATAAAGGACGAAAGTACGAAAAAATTACGTATCATTTCGATTATAATTGATTCCCCGTAACTACATCGGTTTTTGGGAAAAAAGAAAATGATAGTTATTGCATTGCAAGATTGTAATTCATTTAATTTGTCGATTCCCGTGAAACTGTTTGATGAAAATTGTCATCGTTTCAATATAAAAGACAAATAGTTCGTTAGGATCGGTAAGGCAGAGCACAAGTATCGATCGGTAACTGTGTTGCTACTGCGTTGTAGTGGGTGGTTGCATCTGCTTGGTCATAGATGACGCTGGGTTGTAGGGATGGTGGCTCGGTAGCAGCGTCCCTAACGGCGTCGCGGCGAAGCTAGAACGTGAGCTGAACTCGGGCCGCGGGCATTAAGCGAGAGCACGCAATCAGTCGCTTTGGGACCACGCACGGTGTCGAGTAAGCAAACAAAAGAGGCGTAATCGCGCGAGCCGCCGAGAACAAGCGTACAAAGGAAAGAAGCCGCGGCGCGCACGGCATTCGTTGGAGTTATCGCGAAGAAAAGCGTAGTAAGTAGGCTCCGCAGCAGCAAGCGTGCAAAGGAAGGAGCGCAGCAGGAAGGGAACAGTGGTGGGTGATTTGATCGCGTGCAGTTGATTCGTTGACGACTCGTGGATCGTAGGTGCGCACCGGCCTGCGTACTCCGTGCAAGTGATAAATACGTTTGTACGGTTTGTAAGGCCACAAGGAGGTTGTCGAGCGCGACGGCAGCAGCGGCGGCGGTAGCGACAGCATCCGCATCCAGACAGGAGGACAAGGAGGGCGCCCGTGGGAGAAGGCGTTCCATCCCCAGCCAACGAGTTGTGTCGGTTCGTTTTTTCGTGCAACGGTGGAGCAAAACGGCCTCAAACTGTGGGGCTCTGGGGCTTTCTTCCTTCCTCCGCAAGGAATGTATTACCCTGTAAGTCAACTGAATCAATTAATTGCTTAAGTATTGAATCGCGCGCGGTAGGCCGCTACTTTCAAAGCAATTGTACTCGTCGGTCCAAAGCCAACCGGGCCAACCGGGCCAACCGGGCCAACCGGGCCAACCGAGCTCGGCCCTACCACCAAATTGCAGTCCATTCCGAATTCGCCTATTGATCCGCAACTTGTGTGTCGGATCGTAATTTATTCCGCCGGGATTTTGGCCTCCGTTTGGCGCCAAACGTGATTCGCTTTGAGGACGCGCCGATCGATATACAGGTTCGTTCATCTACGACGCGCCGCCGTCTCGGCGTTTTGTTTAGCCTCTCTGGGGAGAAAGCGAGAGACTGGCGCGCGTGCACCCAGCGCCTCGCGTTGCCAACATAACCTCAAACGGCCAGGCGACGGCGCTTAGCCCGCCGCCCTTGAAACTCCTCCACAAGGTTGTTGTCCGTTTGCGCCCCGGCTCGCGGTGTCTCCGTAGAAGGTGTCGATGTTTCGGTGGCTTTGTATATGTTGGCCAATGGCCACAAGTAGCCGGGAGTGGCCGAGAGTGGCCGAGAGTGGGCTATTTCGGAACAGTCGGTCGAACATCTCGGTGGGATCGGAGAGCCACGTTGTGGATGCTGGAGAGGCATTTTGCGCGTCGTCGATGCGAGGAGCTTTTACGATTATGGTTCAATGACACCCGGAGTATTTATAGATTTCAGTCTGATGGCTTGTTTCTCGCGAAATCGGTATTGTTTCGCGTCGAAACGTATTTCGGCAATAGAGCGGCATTCTTTTTGAGAAAATTCACTCGTTGATTGCTAATGTTGCTTATTTGATTTAGTGGGGATGATTCAAGTGAACAAACAGTCAAATTGTGCGTTATATATTATGACAATTACACTATGATAAATGCTATGTTATGTTTGTTGTAAAGTCACAATCTGACACGTGAAATTATTTTTAAAAATTATTGCAATAAAGGTAGCAATAAATCAGGATTTTAATGTTTTTGCCCTTTTTTTATGCAGTATAATTTTCACATGATAATGTTGTTTGTTAAAATAACAATAATATTTTATAACTTAACCTATAGGATTGTAATATTATTATTTACATTGTTATATTTATTGAAACATTTTTCTCAGTGCAATGTTTTAGATATTATACAATGCCATAACTTTTTTTAAATTATTAGATGAAAAAAGTAGATAATTAAATTGAAATAATTAAATAATTGTATGCTTTATTTAAATTAAAACAATTAGTTGTATTGCATTGTTATTGTCAATGTGAGATAGTGGTTTGGTCTTCATTACCAATTGTTTTATGGAATTTAATTTATTTGTTTACTAAATGTTTTAATATCATTAATTTATGTCTTAATAACTGAAAAAAATATGTTGAAATTTAAAATTTTGATCAGGTGAAATTCATGACACAGTAAATTTTAATAGATATGTCAGTATGTGATTTATCAAGTAATTGCTATATGTTTACAAACTTATTAACTGCTTATTGAAAAGTAACTTTTTAATTTTCCTGTTACAAAAATTGTATTTTCGTCAAAGGAAAATACAATTTTTACTGAATACTCTGATATTTAAAAAAGTAACATTTAATTTTCATTTATCCTTTGTTATATAAAAATATTATATAAATTAATATTAAAGTTTCCTATAAATCTGTGACATAATGAAAAGAAATTTTGTATTTTTGTGAAAGAAAAATACAGTTTTTACTGAATAATCTAATATTTAAAAAAGTAACATTTATTTTTCATTTATCCTTTTATTCTTTAATTTTTTACAAGAGTAATACTGATAATTTCAAGATATCTTAAACTAATCAGATAAATTATATCTCATTATGAAATACAATATAATAATGAATGTTGGTATAATCAATTAGAATATTTATATATTTATTAGATCGTTAACTAAATAATGCTAAATTAGTTATTCGAAAGTAAATGTAAATTATGATGATTCATCATAATATATAAGTTAATGCAATAAAACTTACCAAATAATTTTTTACCAATAAGTGTACATATTGTTTGAATGTATATTTATACACACATACGCACGTGAATATATATATACATTAGAATAGATAATATTGGAATTGAAGAGATTTAAAAATATAGCTCATAATATTGTAGAGATAATAAATAACGTGTTACTCTTTTACTTCAGAGAGCCTACAAAAATATTTTCGATTTTTAAACTTGGTTTCGTAAATAAACCAAAATAATTAATTAGTGCAGACTTTTTTATGTGAACAGAAATACATTTTATAATGGCAACATAATGTATCATGAAAAACAAACGGCACTGTTTTTATGATTTATACGTAACTAAAAATATTTCATTTGTATATACTTTATTTCATAATAATGACGTAACATCTCGCAGGCAGTTTAACTGCTAATCAACGGTAAAGCCTTTTTTGATACGTAAATAAACATTTCGGGGGGGGGGGGAAATATGATCTTATTGAGTCAGTAACACACACAGTTCAAGTCAATCTTTCATAAATTAATGACTCAAATATTGCTAAAAAAATATATAATATAATTCAATGCTGTTAGACAGTTATTAATTAATTCAAGAATGCAACGGGATGTATTTATATTTATATAGCAATTGCAATAGCAAAGTTTAATACGGGAATATTTTTGCAATGATAATTTTAATACATAGATATTGAGAAATGTTAGAAAAATAAGAAGCGACCCGAACGTGTCACATAAATCTGCAGCGGTATTCGAAAGCTGGCCGGTTTCAGGTATAAAAATTTTGGGATGCCCAAACTGAGTCTATTGTCATTAAATGAATGGGGTCAAACAAAGAAAATAAAATTCAACAACAGTGAGCTTTTCCATACTTTGTAAACTTACAAAACCATTCACAGCCACCACGTGTTGTTTCCCGGAAATACCATCGTGTTGTTTCATCAAACACGTTCGAAGCAGGATTTATCCCCAAATACAAATAAACAACAGCGGTCGTTTCCTCGGAATTATTTCGTCCTTGGTGGCGCGCGGTGACTCGTCGAAAACGCGCAGTTAGATTGCGCGCAATTTTACGAACGAGAGGGGCACGTGCTTTCCCCCCCACCCCACTTTTTTTTGAGACTGATAAGCTTGGCAAAGGTGACCAACTTCCGGGGGGTAAGGAGACCGAATAATTACCTCATTATAGTCACTCTGTTTGCAACTAACTGTCCATACCAAACCCCCTTCAGCAACTTTCCCTTGTACACTCAGAAAAAAAAATTCTTGCGTTAAGAAACCTGTAATGTTCTTGTTAAAACTAACAGAAAATCTATTAAAAATAAGAATATTCAGTTATCATCTATTGAATATTCTTAAACTAAAACTATTTTATTCTTTTCTCCAAAACAAATCCATTTAATATAAATGGAAATAATTCTTTATATAAATATACGTTTTCTAAGAATAATCTATTCTTATTGTAAACAGAATTTCGCTTTGTCCATACAATGAATGGAAATCCTATTCAATATAAGAATATTCTATTACTCTTAAATCAACATTTTTGTGAGTGTACTTTACTTCTCTCGCCATCCTTCTCTTTTCCCCATTCCATTCTGCTCTAATTAGCCATTATGCGTTTTGAAAATCCATGCGATTGAAATTAAAAATAACTTTACCGACAAGAAATATAATTTGCGTATGGCCAGATTGTGGACGAAATTATTCCACGGACCAATAAGAGAGCAAGAAGACCAACTTCCGGCTTTCTTGTGCGGCGCGGAGGCGATCTTTTTAACTGACCGATCGAGCAATCGCGAGACCACACGCCACCGCACGTGCTTCATAATTCATATAAATTTCTTCTTATTGATTTCAATCACGTAGGATACGCTCCTTCCGATTGTATCTTTCGTCGAAAATGCCATTCCGCGAAGGAATAAACTAGCCGTACGTGGCTCGATTCAGCAAAACCGACGTTCACGTTGCACCCTGTAACCGGCCCCCCCCTCCCCCCCTTTTTTTTCTCCTTGTGCCTTCCCTGCGCAATCCGCGGATAAACAAACTTGATGCGTTTCAATTAACCACTCGCACCTTGCACGAGTAATCTTTAATCGCAGTTTCGATATTTCACCGGCTATCAACTTTTTTTTTTCCGTTGGAGTAACGCGCTTCGAATCAACGTGATTCTCTTAAAATGCAACCAAAGTGACTGAATTTACCGGCAAACAATCGTCGAGTAATGTTTAAATAACCCTCACGTCAAGCAATATCGAAATGTCAAAGGTCGGACTAAATTCTCTTGTTTAATTAAAACAATTCATAATGCATAAAATATGTTGTTGAATAATTCGATAAAATTGCTGAAATGTTAACTATTTTATCGCGAGACAGATACAACCGTTTTTTTTTTTCGTTTCAAATATTGTTTTTCGGTTGTTAAATATTAAAGAAGTATACCTGTCACAGATGTCTTTTAAAGTAACAATCAGAATATATTGTTACTTTTAAATTTTACCCATTTTATTTAATCAAGGACCACAGGTCCACTTGGATTTGTGCAAAAATCAATGTTAGATTTAAACGTTGAAATAGTATGGTAGGGTATTTTTACTGTTTGTTTCTTCGGGAAAAAGTGCGAGAAAGGTGACGTTAGAAGTCGTACCAATTGCACGGTATACAACACCGTTGATACGATGATTTTACGTGGGGGGGAGGGGGAGTTTAGGAAGGTCGTTAATTGCCGGGAAGGGATTGGACTCGGAAGGTTGGTTGCGATGCGCGACGCGAGGAGAACTTTTTCGGCGGTGGCGGCGTGGTCCGTGCGCGCGAGCGGAGGAGCGGAGGGGGCTACTCTCGATTCGACACACCGATGAGCGTGCGTGCACGTGTGTGCGCACGAATCTGTGGCCTTGTTCCGACACGGGGGACTCCATGACGTCACGAGAACCGTTTGGACGGTCGCGCGAACCAAGCCAGTGTCTGCGTGAATAATGCATTATTCATTATGAATAAGCCAATCCTCGCGGAGACGCTCGCAGAAGCGATCTTTGTCCGTGGATGAGTGAGCGAAGCGGGCGAGCGAGCGCTCGTCGTTGGCGCAGAGTGTGGCCGTGCGCTCGAGGTGTCGCGGTGGCGGCCCTTTTCCTCGCCGTCGCCTGCTCCGTCTCGTTGGTTGAGTAAGCTTTTAACCGAACGCTCGGGGTGCCCAAAAGTTCTCCTCCAACGTTTATGCTCGTTCGTAAACGTAACATTTTTAGACGCAGATGTAAATAGAGGCGGACTCTCGAGTGTTCGCTTTCAAAGAATCCCAACGGTTTCACCGGAACTGATATATTTCATAGCACTTTGTTGTTTACTTTTAGCCGCTAATATTATCTTCAACATATTAGTGTATTTATCGTGTATGCGCCGAATAAAATAACAGTTGCAACAAAAATGACAATACACGGACATACATGGAACTGATATGGACTATACGCGGGACATATATGGAACGTGTATGGACCATATATGAAGCGTGTATGGGCTATATATGGTCCATATATGGAATGTGTATGAACTATATATGGACCTTATATGGAACGTGTATGGACCATATATGAAGCGTGTATGGGCTATATATGGTCCATATATGGAATGTGTATGGACTATGTATGGACCTTATATGGAACGTGTATGGACCATATATGAAGCGTGTATGGACTATATATGGTCCATATATGGAATGTGTATGAACCATATATGAAGCGTGTATGGACCATATATGAAGCGTGTATGGACTATATATGGACCTTATATGGAATGTGTATGGACCATATATGAAGCATGTATGGACTATATATGGACAATATATGGGGCATACATGGATCACATATGGGACATACATTGTGCAGATATAAATTATATATATATACATTATATATAATATAATTTTTATATATATAATATAATATAATTAGTTATTTACATATTAATATTCAAACATCTGAACTGTTCGAACGTGTTTGAAAGTGTTCGAACATGTTCGAACTCGACAATTATCAGGCCTAATCTTTACCATTCTCAGTGCGCACATAATCTTCTATTCTTTTATGAATAAATGGAAGAACCACCACCTAAATTATTCTCGTACCTCGAACAGCTTGCAAGTATCCGCAAATTGTTTCCAACTTGATTATAAACTCATTGAAATTAGCTGGCTTGCTCGGCCGATTATTATTATATTTTTTACTTGGGGTTTTTATATACATTTATGTACATTTCAATAATCCAGCTTGACTTTTCGATAAATTCAACCAAGAATTTTCTCGAGCTATTCCGACACTTTGAACGGACGTTGTAACGTAGTTTAGGCGCTGTTACAGTGCGATATATGTAAATTATCAAGACGATCCCCTACGTGCCAGCACGGTACACTCCCCGCCTGGTCGAAACGCGAGCTCTTTGTCCGCCTCCGATTATAACGTAAAATTGAATTGAAAATTCAACGAAACCGTTGAATTTTCAATGAAACAGTTTCCTTATAATGTAAATATAATTTCACATTTTCCACCATATTTAATCGAATCGATAAACCAACAGACTCGGCAGTAATTCTAACTCAGCAGGAATAACGCGAGGAACGACAAATTATTAATTAATTATAATTCAATTAATTACCGAATTAGTTATAAATTTGATTAATATTATTTTCCTCTACCTGTATGTTAAACTTTAGTTTTCACAACGCGTAAACGTACTTGGTAGTTATTAGATAATTGCTTTATTGAAATGTATCATTGCAACTGGGAAATTTGAATGAAAAGTAACATTTTAATTAACTAAATTAATACACGGATACAAACAAATTAATAAAAATAACTGAAGTTGTCATTAAGCTGGTC
This sequence comes from Leptoteleia sp. ZL-2020, assembly GCA_022817305.1. Lineage (NCBI taxonomy): Eukaryota > Metazoa > Arthropoda > Insecta > Hymenoptera > Scelionidae > Leptoteleia > Leptoteleia sp. ZL-2020. The sequence goes on from JABFPN010001114.1 coordinate 15,170, forward strand.
CAATATAGTTAAAAAATTTGAGAAATTACTACAAGTTAGCAAAGTGTATCAATTTGTTGACAACAATCTTTAAAAAGCTACGGGGAGTAGAGACAGAGAGACGGATAGTGATAGACAGAGTGATCGGGCAGGGGGAGCGGGGTTAGAGGGGGGATTTGAGGGGTCGAAAATGTCGGCGACGCGTGGGCCGGGCGAAGCCAATGGGAGCTGTGCTGGCCAATGCGAAATTTGTCTGGAGCCGCGCCAAGCTCTGCGAATCCCCGACATTTAGAATCTCTACTCTAGCGGCACAGCCGCGTCGCGTACTCATATACGCGCACGGTGAATACCGTGGCAAGGGCCCATTCGCGCGCCGCTTTCTTGCGTAAAAGCGCGCCATGAATGAACCGCGAGACTTTATTTAAAGTGACACACGTGCGCGCGAGCATTTCCAATAAATCCCAATTACACTGGTCGCGCAAAAGTTGACAGAACCATCCGCTTTTCCTCGACTCGCCCTCCTCTTCCCCCCACCCCCGCTTTTACTCTACCCTACCAAAGTACTAAGGTATTTCAATTCAGTCAGAAAACGAAGGCGTATTGACGGATGGTTAAAAATTATCCGGTGCTCAAGGGAGTTGGTTAATTTTGGACTTGGAATACCAAGAGGAGGTGTAATTGAAAAATTATGAACCATCCAACAGGGAGGGGACCTTTTTTCCCCAATTTATTTTTTAATTTGGTTTAAGATGGGTACACGGAGAGAAAAGATTAATAAAATTTACTGGCATTCTTAGTAAACTGGTTATATATTGGCAAAACTTGAAAAATTACTATCTTAAGTTCGTAAAACGTATCAATTTGTTGGAAATGATTCTTAGAAAGCTGACACTTTTTACTAACTTGGGATAGTAATTTTTCAGTTCTTACAAGTATATGACCAATTTACCAGCAATGTCAGTAATTTTTATTAATCTTTTCTCTTCGTGTACAGACGTTACTGTAGCAAGTTTGTTTTCACTTTGAGAATAATCGTTCAAGGTCATTCTTTGGTATATTATGCTTTGTTTATTGGTCCGGCCTTTGTATTGTAAGTTTTGAAGAGAAGTCAGGATGTTAATCATGAATTTGTCATCTTCTTCTGTCATAAATTTGACATCTGCGTCGTTCTTTGTTTGGAATATTTTAGTCAGAGTTTCGAATAGATTCAGATGTACTGAAAACCTTATGTGTATTTTAATACATTTGAAAGTTTATATTGCTTATTGATTGGTTAAAACATATTCACTGACTCTTGTTAAATTGAATTATAATTTTGGAATTAGGATTTTAGAATTATAAATTAGAATTTAAATCACTTTATCCAGGGTGAATCGACACGTTGAATCGTTTAACGTTGATATCAGATTTTTCTCCGGTGGCATAAAAAGCGTGTAAAAAGTATTTGCAAATTTGTCAATGTAGGCTGTAAACCGTGAATATAATTCAACGTGGCCATCGCGTTTCAATGACAAAATATAGACGAGGCTGCGCGTTTCATTGGCTGCGATTTGCAGAAGCGTACTTTTGTAGTCGAGGCTTTTCCCTCCCGATGGTTCGTGATTTTTCGATTACATTTTTCAAAGGCGGTTTCGTTCGCCGAGGCGCCTTGGATGACTTTTTTCTTCGATTAAAACCTTGTCTCTTGAAAGCTCGTATAAGGATCCTGGCACCCGCAGAAAAATATTCTCTACGGGGATCACAATGCCTCGTCTCGCTTTATAATGGAGGAAGAATTCGGGACGGCGCACCCGCATTCGCTCGCTTCACTAATACATTTCACTAATACGGTTGCGCTCAACTTCTTTTCCGCCCGTCGAACTCTTACCGTTCCGTTATCCTCAACGAACTTGTCTGGCAAAATTGTATCGCTGCTCAATGGGACTCGAACGGAATCGTTTATTATTTATATTAAAAAAAAAGAGAATTAACTGTTGATACTTTTCCCGATGGCGAACATTTGTTAAACATTTCATTGCCTTCCAAGCGTATTGCCTCTTTATGCAATAAATCCCCCAATGGTAATGACATTTCTATCTCCTTTTTTTTTTTAGCTCGTTACTTTCTTTTTTCTTCCCTTTATGCGATTCAGACAACCTTATTAGCACACGGAAAAAGAAATATGAAGTGCACTATTAAATTTCTATTTAAGTTGGGTGGGTATATTGTTTGGCTATTAGTGGGATAAGTAGAAATTATAATTATCGTAGCCAAAGAAATTTATGTGAGTCGAATTTATGAAAACTAACTTAGCTAGTTGATTCAATTTACATACATTGTATGGCTGAATCAGCCCTACAAATTTATCTAATCCAAACCACAGTGAAATCCAAGTAGTTTTCGTTTCAAAATGAGGTTATGTCGAGTCCCTATAGGATAAGTGTATGGTTGAATCAGCCATAGAGTTTATGTAACGTTTAAATATTCATTTTAGTCGATTTAATATCTAGATTCTTCTGCAAATAGAATAAATTCTTACTAAATTAGTTAAAAATTGCTATATAAACTCATTTACCATAAAAGAAGTCACATTAAATAATGGATCACATGCGTAAGAAAGTTGAAAAGTTGCAGGAAATTTCGTATTATTCATATTTATGTGATTTAAAATTAATATGATTTAATATGGTACAGTTGAAGAGAGATGCTTGGTACACCAAGGGCCTTCCTTTTGGAGCTCTTATGGCCACCCTTTTCCAGTTACGTTCTCGGTCAATTGAATTTATACGTCACTGATATATTAAGAAAAAGACTCGTTCAATTTATGCGTGTCTGTATATATATATATGTATGTATGTATGTGTATATATGTGTATATATGTGTATTTTTTCTTTTTAAAAGAATTCAATTACGAATTTTAAGTAGATCATTTGCTTTTTCATTGAATATTTTTAATGTGGAATGTCCTAAAATGAAAAGATTGTAGTGACATGACCAAGTACAGTGTGTTTTACGTATAGCGTGTGTATAAAATAGTGGAGTCTAAATAGGCTTGTAACGCTCGTAGAGATTCGAAGTAGCGGTGGGACGGGAGTGGGGTGGGGGGGGGGGGAGCGGGGCGGGAGTGGGGAGTGGGGTGGAGTGATGTGCTGCAGATATCGATCGGCTCCTAGTCGCAGCTTCTCTTTAAGTCATCCGGGACTACGCAGGGAGAGAAGCCTATCTGCCTGCTCGTTTCCAACTATTCTCTTTCCGCGCTTCTTTTTACAAACAAATTTTCCTCGCTCTTATTCTCATTACCGGCCGCTTCTTGATCGTCACTGACCTATGAAATTTTTCTTCTTAGCTTCGTCATCAGCAATGAAATGTCGCCATACGTTGAATAAACGCGAAAGTCGGATGGCTTGGTGTTGCCTATTGACAATTTGTTCATTTCTTTCGCACAATCAAACACTTTTATCCATTTATTTGCCTTTTAAATTTTTTGCTGCGCATATTTTTGTACCATGTACTTAAATCCTTGGTTAAATAACCAATAAACTGGTCAATTCTATCAGAATTTTGCTTATCCACAAAGTCAACAAGTTTCTTTTTTTCTTTTTTTTTTAATGCATCTTTTTTATTACAACTTTGCAGTATCAATGTTTAATTTGAGCAGTATGAAAAAAATAGTATGATAGATAACTGTATTGGATATTGGATTGAAAAAGTTTTGTTTGAAATATTGGCACTTGTAAGGAATTTTGAGATAAGTTTTGCTATAATTTTGGACTTGGTAAAATTTTGAAACATGAAATTTGGTAAATTGTTATGAGCAAGTTTAATAAAAAGTTTTTAAGAATTGGTCGGAAAAAAGGGTAACTATTTTATTGTTTGATAAATGTAGGATTTGGTTGTTAAAAATGGAGTTTTTAAACTCAATATTCATAAGTACCATCATGTTTTGGTTCCCTATCAAATCAATAATGATTCCAGCATGATTCCCACATAAATGTAACCTGAAGTGAAAGCACCAATTGTATTATTTTGTTTCGATTACAGTTAAGGTTTTATCAACAATCAACGGGCCATTACTGATCGAATATCATCCGGGATTATTTGGACAAAGTGACGTAATCGTGTCATTTTTTATCGTGGCCTCTTAACAAAGGAAAAGTCTTCGCGTTTGTCAAACTTCTCCTTCACAGAGTTGTCAAATGCTAATGACATTCCCGGCCATGACCTTCGTCGGTAAATTTAGGCTGCGTGGTTCCTGATGGGGATTATACAGTAGACATTTTTTTAACTTACCTTTTTTTTTCGTAGTTTTAACTGAGATTGGGAATTGAATTACATTTAGTGATGATATATAGAAATATTTTCGAGTTAAAAAAAGATGGAGTAAAGAAAAGGAATGGAAAAAGGAAAAGGTTGGACGTAGCTCGAGAAGTAATTGTGAATTTTCTTGCAATCGCTTGAACGTGTATCGAGGAAGACAGTGTTATTGTATTGCCGAGGTCGATGATAAACAGACAAAGGTCACTCGGGCTATCTCGTTTCGCGGACTCCAAGTCTCAAACTCAAAAGCCGTAATGTTTTCAGCGCGATTACGACACTTTCGAAGCTGTGCTTTAAATGTTGCTCACTTGAAATGGTTTATTTGTATGGCACACGCAGAAAATTAAAACCGTTAATATTCCCATAAAAAATTGGATTCGAACCCCAAAAGACAATTTATGAACATACTTGTGATAAAATATGAAATAAATGGTAAAATAAAGTACCTTTTCCTATAAATTTATTGGAATTTTTACAGATTTATTTCATCAATACATACTTTATTGTAGTATTTCTTTCATAAATTGTCTTTTGGGGTTCGAATCCAATTTTTTATGGGAATATTAACGGTTTTATTTTTCTGCGTGCAATTATGAAGGTATTTTTTTCAGCCAAACACGTACGAATTTTTGCATTGAGTGGAAATATTGTAAATTAAAGTTTTTATTCAATTCAATGATTGGCTTTATAATAAAAGTTGAAATATTCGAGGAACCACTTACTCGGGTTAATATAATGATGATTGTTGAACGGGATAAGAGAATTAAAGTACAAAAATATGACGCAAAATGGGAACCAAACAACGGAACACGACATTGGCGATGTTTTTCAGGCGAAAAAAAAAGTATTATTTAACTTTATATTCCAATTTTGTTGACCTTGCCTGTAAAGTCACTTAATTACTGCGACTGATTGCAATTTCAATATTTTTCCTCCCAACGATTGCAATCAAAATGCACTTTTCCAATTTCATCCAATTTTTTACCTTTACGCAAATTGATTTACCACGATTTTTTTATTATTATTATTGTTTTACGTGTGAATTGTACTTTGTTCGAAAAGGGAATATGTGCAAAAAAGGAAACATTCGAAACGCAAAGTAAAATGCAATAAATAAATGAATTAATGAAACATCATTTTGCAAACTAATTTTTAAGGGTAGGAGAAATTTTATTAGAAAAGTATAATAATTTGTTTAATATATGTTTGAATGTAAAATAACGTCTGAATATTGCTATTGAATTTATTGACAGTTTTGTAGTGCAGATTCAGTAAAAAAAAGTGAATGTAATTGACGAGCGTAAAAAATGGAGCGAAACTTTGGGCGCAACTGTTTTGACAATATAGCATTGCGACGTATCGCCTACCGTAATCGCGAAATGTAAAATAAAAGATTATCGACTGGCAGCTGCCGGGTACATCATCAATCAATTTTTCGAGAGTGAAGCGCGTTATTGTAACGCTCGCCCATTCGCCCAATCGCCGGCATTCGCGCGCTCTCGCATTTCTGCAATTCGCACAATTTTCTCCGCAACGCGAACCACTTTTGTGGAGGCAGAAATCGTTATGCGATAGTGACATTGTTCGTGCGTCAAATAATACGGCTTAATGTAAGCTTCTGAAATAACCTGCAGTCGTTTTGTTCCACGCACACATCCGAATGAAAAGAGAAGAGGAAAAAGCGTAGGAATATTTTTTTTTTATAATTCATTTAATAATTGAATGATAAACTTGGATTTTTTTAATGATTTACTCTTGTATGAATTGCAAGAAAGATAATCAGTTTACCCAAAAACTAATGTTAACTGCACTCAGAAAAAAAATTTGCTTGCGTTAAGAAACCTGTACAAAGAAAATGTTCTTTCTAAAAAACTAACAGCAAAATCTATTAAAAATAAGAATATTCAGTTATCATCTGTTGAATAATCTTAAACTAAAACTTTTATTCTTTCCTCTAAAACAAATCCATTTAATATAAATGGAAATAATTCTTTATATAAATATACGTTTTCTAAGAATAATTTATTCTTATTATAAATAGAATTTCGCTTTGGCCATATAATGAATGGAAATCCTATTTAATATAAGAATATTCCATTACTCTTAAATCAACATTTTTGTGAGTGTGGACCAAGCGCGTTGCGATGCGTGAGAAATTTCACGACGTTAAACTGCGGCCAATTATTTCTTTCTGGATTGTTTAAACTCAAATTATTTCGGTCGAACTGAAATTTAAGATGTATCCCAACATTCGAAACGTTTTGACCATTAATTTCGGAGCGTAATTGCCTCCATTACACAAATTACCGTACGGAACATTAAATCATAGAATATTTATATACGATAGTATCAGACGTAATATTTAATCCTATTATTTCGTGCTGTATTTCATCTATATTTTGGCAAACTAATTTCTGAAATATCATCCGGTATATCAGAAGCGAATTAGGCAAGGTTTCTCAGTTTACGGTATTAATTTGTAGCGCTCCTTATACGATGCAGTATTTTAAAAATATAGTAGAAAAATGTTGAAATTGTAGCGCGAATGCGGGAGGGGCGTGGCTACCAGTCGTTTCCTTCGATGGATATTTGTAAATGGTAAATGGTAAAGGGTAAAGGGCGTGGCCACTAGCCCCCTGCTAGCTAACGAGTTCTCTTCCTTGCTCGCACTTTTTTTTCTAATACTTCTTATAAGGAAAACTACAGGTGCACATATGTACACGGAGATAAGAGATTACACTGAGGAAAAAGAATAGCAATATTAACTATGAGTATAATTAATTTTCGTGAATACTATAAAATTTTAGTATCAGTTACTTAGTTTTTAGTTAAAATAACCATAATATGATCAATTCAACCAGAATTCTAGTTTAATAAAAAATAAGTTTAATAAAAATTACTGAAATTGTTGGTAAACTGGTCATATACTTGCAAGAATTGAAAAATTACTATCCTAAGTTAGTAAAAAGTATCAGGTTTAGATTTTACTCATTTTTTTTTTTACTAAAAGTTAAGTTTTACTAACTTAAGATAGTAATTTTCCAATTTTTGCAAATATACAACCAGTTTACTAAGAATCTCAGTACGTTTTATGAATTTTTTCTCTCTGCGTGGTCATATACTGGCAAAATTTAAAAAAATTACTATCTTAATTGAACAAAACGTATCAATTTGTTGATAATTGTTGTTTAACCTCTTCATTGGTATCGTATGTCGTTTTTAATACTTTTGACATTCTGCGAGGGTTTCCCTCGCACGTTTTAATTGGCCTCTAATTCCAACGTTGCCATTTAGTTATCTAACGGTATGTTACCATGACTCGTCATCAGCGCGAAATTTCCCGCGCGTCAAACTTACGCGCGCTTATGAATATTGAAGAATTCAAAAATTGAACTTAATGTCTGGAATATAGTCATGCGCGCGCGATACGGATAGCCGCGTTTTAATAAGATAATACGAAATGCGGCGCTCATTCCGCTCGTAATGTTCAATGTGCATGTTAAAGATGCGCGACTTTATTTATATTTTATACGCGTAACGCATTGGGTTTGACTCCAAATTATTCAATTTTCCACGTTGATCGTTAACCCAATGTTATTGGCTAAGTGGGGGCTTTAAATTACGAAAAAAAAGCCTGAAATTAATACTATTTTAGTTAAGATATGTTGTAATAGAAAAATTTGACAGATTTAGTCTGACGTACATAAAGTAGTCTGAATTTTCAGACTCAAATTTTAAATTCAGACTTTGCCAGGCAACTTTTTTTTTTTCGCAGTGCAATTGGACGTGTTTTAAAATTAGATTCTATTAATAAATTGCATTTAACGTACAGGCTCGCAATGGCACAAGTTATAATATATATTATTAGGATGTTTCATTCATTAGCAAGGTGTCCCAAAATAGATGTAAAATATTTTGACTGTGTACCGCTGACGCAAAACAGAGCGGTAAAGTTCGTCCAACTGAATTCTCCAGGATCGATATTTTTGCCAGCTCGCCGCTTCCTACGTCCAGTTTTGGCTTTGATATATCGCTTTGCCTCGTTAGAAATTTATTTTATATCAACTATTTGCTGACGTTTTTCCGTCAATATTCATTAATGACATTTGAATGAATCTTCTTTCCCTTTCTCTAATACTTTTGATAAAGAGTCCATGGGCCTATATTTTTTAGTCACATATGTGACTAAATTATTGTAAAATATTTGCACCAAATGGTGCAAGTCTTTTCCTTTTCCTCGCTTGTTTTCGTCAACGATAAGAGCTGAAGTTTCGCGAAGAAAAGTTGCGCCCCATTGAAATGTAAATCTATCCATGCAGAAATTACTCGCTCGCTGACTTTTAAAGTATTCAGATCTAACTAAATATAGTGAAAAAGTTTTCATCCCTCCTCTTGTAATAAAATTAATCTGCTTTCATTTTCACCCAAGGATGACAAAGTGTTCCAAGATAAACTGGAAATTTAACATTTTTTCCCAAGATAAATTCATTTGTAAATGTCCTCTGGATTAAGAATCAACATTGTCATTGATTAGACGGATCTTCGTAGTTTTCGGCACTGACTTTTGGCAGCTTGAATGACAGTTCTTCCGTCCGAGCGTACCTGCTCTTGTTCCATTGGGCGTTCACTTAGCAGAAGCCTTGCGCATTCTCGAGTCGCTGGAGCATCGGCTGAAAACGCCGCCGCTAATTCCCCAATGGAGATGCTGATTTAGTTCTGCCCCGAGGCATAAACTCTCCTATCCCGAATTTATAGTTCAGACCTGCTTTATTCACCGTATCTTGTTCGAGCATGTTATTGGAACATCCACATTGAGAAAAAAAAATATAGTAATATTAACCATACGCATAGTTAATTTTCGTGAATACTAGAAAATTTTAGTTGCAGTTACCTGATTTTTCAGTTAAAATAACCATAGTATGGTTGATTCAACCAGAATTTTAGTAGTCACGAAAATTAACCAGGGTTTCTTTTTTCTCAGTGCAGTAATTTGCCTTCGTCGTTCAGTCAAATCTTTTTCAACATTCAATATCTATGAATTTTTGGTAGAATTAACTAAATTTGTTTACAAGCTTGTACATTGACGACGGGCTTTAATAGAATATGATCACGTATTCGAGGGTAAATTAAATGTGGCAAGAGGTCTAAAAGTGAGGCGTGTGAATAATTTAGCACATGTTCAGGAGTATTTTTTTTTTCACAGTAAAAGCATCGGAATAATTAAATATTCTCTCATAATATATGAGGTGTGATAATAATAATGGTTAATCAGAGCGTCGCTGGTGGGATCCAGTAATGTCATTATAAGACCTGTCGCTATGTTGAAATAAATTATACTTTAAGGCGAAATGTCTCTCGTTGGCCAACTCAGAATGAACATAATATTCTTAATAATATGTACACTCAGAAAATTGTCTATTTACGAGTAATAGAATCCTCTTATGTTTAATAGACTTTCTATTTAATATTAAAAGGAATTGTTGATATAAGAATAATCCTATTTATGATAAATGGATTATATTTAATGTAAATAGAAATCAAACTGCAGTTTTCTCGGTGCATATATTTAAATACATTGTAAAATAAAAATTAAATAAAAATTGTAAAATAAAAACTAAATAAAAATTGTAAAATAAAAACTTGCTCAGAAAGCTATCTTTTGGAAATAGATTTCAACTTAACATCTAAATAGTTGATGAAATTTTCTAAAAGATGGCTTTCTGAGAACGATTGCAATACATAAAAAACTAATTTAAACAATTCTAAACTTGTTTAACTTTTGACGTATTTCATAATATATTTAAAGATATATATTATTAAGAAGGTTATGTTCATTCCGAGTTGGCCAAAGAATGACATTTCACCTTAAGAAAGTGAGCTTTTTACTCTTTGCGTTAACTCTTTGTTTCAATCGCAAAGTTGATATGATTTTATTCTTAAACTAGATTATTCGTTGTTAATATATATGTATATACGTATATATATATATATATATATGCTGAGTAAATGAATTTCAGCAGAGTCAGTTGATAACATCCGTTTTCTCCATTATTATACAAAGATGAAAAAAAGATAAGAAAAAGAAAAAAACTAACAATCTCAGGTCGGAAGGAGAGTGAGAATGATTTGTATTTCCAAAGTTGACATTCTCCTTTTACATATGCATTATCTTCTGATTTATTTAACTCGCTCGAAAGTCAGAATTTATGTGCAGGTTTTTGATTAATATAGATTAATGTTATTTAATAATTCAACTTTGAAGAATGACTCGGTTAGATGGTCCAAGTTAATTATCATCTATAAATTGAGGGAATCATATGTAATCGACGCAGTTATGCTGTAAACTTTTTTTTTAAGAATTTGATAAAGGCTGAAATATTCGGTACAAGGGAAATTATACGCAGAAAATTAATCGCCTAATAAACATTTTACGTTCGTTTCGCAGTTGGATTAAATTTTCATACATTTATTATTTCAATGCAATAAATTAAAATGTTGAAATAATTTTCATCTGCACACTATTGGCACAAATATTACAGTTTTATCTCTTCATAAGATTAATTGTAACAAAGTTATTTTAATCGAAGAAATCAATGGCAATGAAAGGGTAATAGAGTCAGTTTTAAATTTCCTTTTAGACTACAATCTTAATCTTGGCATTAATGAAAATTCATTATCTGGCAATGGAGTGTTTTTAAATATAATATAATCTTTTTGTTAATAAACTTTATTGACGAAATTAAAGTCTACCTCTTTAATAATGTTCAATGCAAGTTTGCCATTGTCCTACGTTGATTGAACACACGTTACACTTGATGATTACTTGGGGGTAACACTGCCTTACATTTTCATGAGTTAGGGGGGTTACGACCTTAATTAAATGTTACCATTAGCACGAAAGTGTGCTTTTATTTTGCTCGCTTCGTAGAAGATTTGCCAAAAAAGAGGGGAAAGGGGTGGGATTAATTAAAAAGAGCTCATATTTGGGTAGAATAAAATGAAGGATGGTTGGTTTGGACCATTTGTGCGAAAGTTGAAGGCAAATAGGGAGCGCGCGGTTATTAGCGAGTAATCTGCCGGCGAGTCGACCGAAGCTAAACCGAAATAGTCGGAATTCTATAATCGGCCGGTAACGATCACGCCCAAGGTTTCTGGGGATTCCAATCGAGTTTTCATATTGGGCCCCTTTGGACGCCGCGATACGTGGTTATTACCGCCAGGCCACGAATCATTTAACCGTTTATCATTGTAGTCGGGGCCGGCTATGATTGTCGGAGAACACCTCCGGGCTTGCCCCCCCCCCCGTCATTCTCGCTCGAAACCGCGATATCCTACGTTCTCCCTTCCCGACGCGTACCTTCATTAATTCTTCGTTAGCTTTCGTTACACTGAGAGAGAAATTGATATGGAAATTTTACTATTTTAAAGAGGATTTGAGTTGTATATCTAAATCTTATAAATAACTGTTGGAAAAGAGTAAAATTTGGTACTGTTTTGGAAAGACAAAAATGTTACTATAAATTTGACCCAGCTGAATTTGAACCTTTCGCATCGTTGCTTTAGTTAATAAACAATGCAGTGTATCTAATTTGTTCCGGAGCGTTATCTCCGTTGGAAACAGCTGTCTTACTATAACCTTCTCTTTTCAGCCAGTAGAATCAGCTGTAAATGCGCATGCGTCAAAATTTTTATTCATGAAAACAGTAAAAATAATGCTCCAAAACAAATATATATTTAATTATGTGCATATAAATATTATAAATATCATAAGTATATTCTAGCTTTATACATATATATAACTATATTACTGTTAAAACATCAGATTATGAAATATTTTTCATTTGGACTAGGGCTATGTTATATTTATATAACATATATATAGATACACCCATTGGAGGATGTATAGCCAGTCCTTTTGGAAAGCGATACCCTTGGTAGAAATTGCAAAATGGGTTTATGTTGGCAACACGATACGAGGCTTAAATAATATAAAATGTCGAGTAATTTTAAAGGGAGCAAAAACGGTAGTCAAGTGCGTCTACTCCATTATCACGTTTTAAGGTTAAACACGATAATTACACAATATAATACGGTGATAGTAGGAAGTATTGACTGCCGTTCGTGCCTTCCCTAAATCCCTCGACATTTTCTCATTTCAGCCTCATTTAGACCGGCATGAAATATCACGTTACCAACATAAATTCATTTCGCGATATCACTAAATATTGTATTGCTTTTAAAGGACTGTGGGTGGTTCAAACGTGCGTTTGGGACATATGAACCTATGGCACTGGTAGGAAAATCTTTCCAGACCCTGGACTGGAATTAGTTTTTAATAAATAAATTATAACTTCTGCTTTTTTTTGTTTTTCACTTCTCATTACTGAGGCGATAAAAAAGGGATTCCAAAGCCTTAAAATCAGTTGTTGAAGTAAAAATTTTTTATCATACTACATAAGAAATATTATTATTAATATTATTATAATTATAGTGATTACCGGAGGATGTTTTCAACCTTAAAAGGTTGGAAGATATTGCAAATAAAAATTCGTATACTTGGCGCCGGTGTACGGGACAATCGTGTTGATAAACTCGACTATTAAAGAATAAAATTTCGGTCCGGCTGGTGTACTGCGAAACGTAAAACGGCGAGGACGGGTTGCCGAGCGCGATTCCCTTGGTCGCGATCATTAAAGCTATTTAACGGGGGGGACTTTGACAAACAGCGGATTTTTCCTTTGTTCGAGAGAAGCGCGACAATGGGAATCATCTGTTTTCATTAGCGCGCCACCGAAATAACTCGTATTTATGACGCAAAGTGCGTTCAGTTGCACTTTTTCTCAATTTGACGTTTCATCGAGTTATGATTGCGCGCGGCATTCGTCTTAATTCGTTACTTAACAACGATGGCTCGGGCGAAGGACCGTCGGGGGAAATTTGGCGAGCGGAACGGCGCGGGAAAGGGGCGGAATGGCGCTGTCGCGCTTTCAACGAGGCCAATGGCGGATGGTGCGCGAGTCAGGTCCGCGCGTGGACGGTGAAAATAGCGGGGGGAGGGGGGAAGGCGGAAGGCGCGCGCGGCTCGCCGACTCCCGTCCATTCAAATCTGGCCATTCTTCCTAACGAGCCCGCCATCCGAACCTATTTGCGCTTTAACTTCTTTTCGCGCATTCCCGTTTCACTGCTTCTTTTACTTCGGTGCCAATTTCCGCCCGGCGAAATTTGTCCCGCCACGACGTTGATTGCGTCATTGCCGCGAAATTTCAGTTATTTATACAGCGCGCCGTTTGTGCAACCTCAAACGTAATCTTCTCGTTCCCTAATTTATTAATTGAATACGCCAATTTACAAGTCGCTTTTTAACGGAGAACCTCGCTGACTTCCGGTTGGTCATTAAAGTTTGGCTTTAATGTTAACTGCTAGGTGTGCGCGTTTGACTTTTTGCAAATAACCCCTCCTTGGCACGGTTACGTCTTCGTCCTTGATGAAAAAAAAACACATTCCGCAATTAGTCGACAATTATTTGCTCGCGGGTTCTTTGCGATGGAACGAATTTAGTACGAAAACTTCGTCAGCGAACGTCCCAGCTAAATATATCGAAATGATTCATTGGAGGCGGTGATGGGGGATTGATTTTAAAATTACATTTTTTACCGCGCCTCGCGACAACTTTTGTGCGCTTTCCAAAGCAAACTCACTTTAACAGTACTATTTCTTTGGAGTAATAATAATTTTTTTTTGATTAATCTCGAAAAAAAACTTTATTATTTCTGCACATTCGTACCGTCATTTAATAGTCCATTCATGTGAATTAAATGGGAACGCGTTATGTTTATGGGCTCGATAAGGATTTTACGCAAATCCACTCCATCGGAATTCAGTTGGGGATTTTATCATCTTCTTATCACTCGACGGCGTTCAACTTTTTTCCCTCACTGTCAAAGGCAATTTCTAAACCCGCTATCCGGAATCCGCCTGAAAATTTCCACAACTTCCGTCATACACGCTTCATCCGGCCATGTAATCATAAAATTGCGCGTGCGAAAGTTCTGTTCAAAAGCCAGGAAAAGGTCGCGGAAAAGGGGTTTTAACGAGCGGCGATGAAATGTATATCTAAATTCGAAAGAGGCGAGTGGCGCTTGTGATAATTTTCTGTCGGGATGCCACCCCTATGGGAAATTGCCAGAGTCGACCTACGTGGGCCGATTCTGGGCCAGTACTGTTAGCCAGACTTTGGTAAATAGATAGGGCAAGGTACTGGTTTGAGCTTGGTTATTAACAAAAACAGAAGATAACCAGATGTAAGACATGTCAGGCAAAATATCAACGCCATAGTTAATCCAGACTTGAACCAGTACTGGGGATTTAAAAAAATTGTTCAATACAAGAGAAACGTTGGATGATTACTGGTAGGGTATAGGTGTACAACTGGTACGTTTTGTTATAGGGTACTGGGCCAGTGTTATCACTCCATTACTGGCACGATTCCGTCACTGTACTGGTAAACAAATTTACCAGTACTGGTAACTCTGGTAACAGTATTGTATCAGAACTGGTAACTCTGGTAATAGTACTGTACTAATACTGGGCCTATAGAACATTTCCTACTGGGATCCTTCCGGTCGCACGTGATCCCCATGGGTGCTTCCTCCCTCCCCTTTCTTTACGGCCGAAAAAATGTGCTCAGCCCAACTGGGGGCTATATTTGATTCGCTTTCCGCGAACTCGTCGATGTCTCGCGGAACGCTTCCGCCGGTCCCGGCCCCCGCTCTGGCCTAGGCGCTGGCGTGTGCGCGCTGGACCCGCGCCAACAACTGGAGGCTACTCGAACGCGCGTCTTCCCAAAAGCCAGCACGAATTCAATCCGAGACGCGATGATTCCGCTCCATATAAATAACGCTAACGTACAAACCGAATTCACACCTTGGCAGCCTTCTTTCTTCGATATTAACGTTTTATTTGATTTGACTTATTCAAATGTGGTCTGTGATGTTGGAAAGATTTTCGATTGCGAGAATAGAACTTCTGGACAGTATCTGGTAGGCTTCCGGATCAATCATCTGGACAATGTCTGGACATTATTGGGACAGTTTATGGACACTTCATCTGGACATCTGCTGGGTTGAGACTGGATGAGTTTGGATATATCTATAACGAATTTCGTTTGGACATTTTATGGGTGGCACTTCTGACCCAACAGATGTCTAGATGAAATGTCCAGAAGCTGTCCCGATGATATCCAGATTTTGTCCAGATATTGTCCAGATGATTTATCCAGAAGCTTGCCCAAAGTCTTCCAAGACATTCTATTTCTGTGCGGGCATTTCCCCCAGTGCAAAAAGTTGTTTATTGTTAGCTTTGAATCACCCAAATCGTTTAATTGCAATTTAATTCTTCAAATTCCAATAATAGATAATTGGAACTTAATCATTTAGATTTATAATCATTCTGTGATTGTTTTTGTAATTAGGTTACGAGTGTCTGGAATAGAAATTTGGAAACAATAGATAATTATATATACATACTATTTATCTAAATCGAATTTACATTCTTCGCGATTCAATATTTTCTTTAGCGGTGAATATAATGTCGTTTATCATCACGAATTTGTTTGCTGATATGCAAAATATTTAATTAAAGTCGGCACTCGGTTTGATAGCGGCGTCGGCGGTATTCTACAAATTGTTTCGTATTCAATAATTCGGAATTCCAGGAGCAGGCGGAAATTTTAATAAACGCTTTTAGGAGTTTATTAAATAGTGTGACGAACGTGAAAACGTAACATTCTGCGGCGCGGAGTTTGTTTGCGGATCGTTTGAATTTGTGGTTGGGACGGGTAGATGAAGCGGTGCGAGTTGAGCTCGCGTCGTATCTTTTTTCCGGCCGGCGGGGGGGGGGGAAGAAAAAAGTTAGCAATCCGCCATATGCAGCGTGCATGTGTAGCACCGCCGTCCGCCGACCATTACTTGCTCTGGTCTTTGCAAAATTCTTTCAATGGAAAAACACTCGACGCTTCGCAGCCAGTAAAAAAAGAAAAAAAAAACTATCTCGATGACTTCTTTAACTGCCAAACTAGCGCGCTTCTTCGAACACCAAGTGTTGCACTAAGAAAAATATACAGCAATATTAACTATAACCATAATATGGTTAATTCAACCAGAATTTTAGTAATCACGAAAATTAACCATGTGACTTTTTTCTCAATGTGGTACTATGCTTACAAAAATTGAAAAATTGCTCTTCTACATTTACCAAAAAAAAAAAGAGAAAAAATAAACTGGTACTATACTTACAAAAATTGAAACATTACTGTTCTAAGTTAGTAAAAAGTGTCAGCTTTCTAAGAATAATTGGCATATTGATACGTTTTGCAAACTTAAGATAGTAATTTCTCAAATTTTGCAAATATATAACTAGTTTACTAACAATGTAAGTAATTTTTATTAATCTTTTCCCTCAGTGCAAAATTCAACAGACATTTAATTTCAAATACGCAGATGATCTTGTAATGGAAGCTTCGTTTAACTGTGAACGATTGTAACACTATTATGCTTTTGTCGATAAGCTACGTGTAACTTTTGGCCAAATGTCAAAGGGGAATTCTCCCTTCTTTTTCTCCCGTTCATATGGAAACCTTTGATTTGTACTTTTCGCTTCTAAACCTTTGAAGGAACTTTCCCGGTTCTATATGATTAGAATAAAAGACTCGACTTGTAAAGTGCTATTGTTAGAGAATATTATTGACAAACGATGTTTGTCGATTTTTCTTTTATATAAGGAACGCGATATATCGAAGCATTTTACTGTATCCACTTTTTTGTTGCGCAATTTAAAATTATCGATAATGTAGTGGTTGAAAAATAGGATAATAGAAAAGATACGTGGTTTTTCTTCTTTTATGAATTACAATATTTTAGCTCATGTTAATTTATTGGGTAAAAATTTTCCATTCAAATATAGACCATTCTATTAGTCATATTAAAGTAACGGAGATTTAATTGTTACAATTTAGAAGTTGAATTTGTAATTGTTTTTTTGTTAAATTTAATTCTTATTTCGTTTAAAACATCATAGCTTATGCCACTATACACCAAGAGACAAAATTTGAAAAAAAAAAAAAAAAATGGAAATTTTCATTGTAATTTAAGAACGTGATGGACAACGTTGCAAAAAGTACAATGTATTCAGGTATTTGCAAATAATAAAAAAAATCATAATATTTGCGACTTTTATGAATACATTTTATAAGTTTTGATTGTACTTTTGTAGATTTATCCATCATGTCCTCAAAGTACAAAAAAAAAAAAAGATGACAATTTTTGAAACATCTACTTTTGCGATGCAATAACTTTCATTGATATTATACCCGCGTGGAAAAAACATTGTGGCAGAGTCTATGGCAGCACTGTGGCTAAGACTGTGGCATGCGGGAGCCCACAGTCTTGGCCACAATAAGCCACACATGTTGCCGCAATGGATCAACTGTGGGATGTGGCCAGGAGCCACAGTCGAGCCATAGTGGCTAACAAAGCATTTCTATATAAAAAAAAAATTTACTTTCAT
>JABFPN010001115.1:0-33005 GCA_022817305.1 Leptoteleia sp. ZL-2020
AAAATAATGCTCGACAATGTGACAAGAGGTACCATAGTTCTGATAATTGATACTTGAAAAAGTGACACCATTTACCAGACTGTCTGGCAGAGTTCTTAACATTGGAGCATAGAGTCTCAGAATGCCAAAAAGTATAGTAACTCTTATTATTTTATTTTTCTCAGTGTATACATATATAATGCTGATCTTAATTTATTTAATTTATTTAACTCACTAATAACTTACCAAGATTAAATAACGACCATTTCTTTTATATTTTATGACGTAACCATTACTGATCCGATTTTGATAATCCAAATGAAACTTAAGTAAAACAAAAGTATTAATAAATTTACGACTCGAGGTAGCTCAATGGTACAGTCTTCGGTATTCATCTTAGAGGGATGGAGTTTAACTTTCAAGCAGTCTCAAATTTGTAAGTATACTTTATAAATAATATTTAGCAATAAATATAAAGTTCTACCGTGGAACACAGTTAAAAATGTAGCACAAATTTATATCATTTTTGTTGATTGGATAAGGATTAAACATTACGGAAATGTAGAAAAAATACCCAATTAATGTGCAAATGTCCGCCCAGATGATATCGCTTTGATATTAATATTTCGATAATGAGTCGATGTTAATATTAAATCACTGATAAAAATATTTAAATTTCGTTGCTTAATATTAGTTTTACTAAAGGCTGACCGATCCAGTACAACATTACTAGGACAATCAGATGTGATAGTTTAAAAATACTTATGGGGACATTATGGAAATGTTTTAGGCGCGCTATGGGAAACTTATGGGAATGTTATGGGAAAGTTATGGGAACAATGTATGAAACTTGTGGAAACGATACGGGAAAAATTTAGTTTAAATAAAAAAAAACTTAATTTTAAATAAATTGTATTCATTAATAAGGTTAATTATATTTGAACTTTAAATTTCTGAATATCTGTTGGCAGCTAATGGACAAATGAAAATGATATTTGCATACCCGACGTCTACGACTGCGTCTTCTGCGATTGCTGTTGCCAAGCAAAAATTCGTCACGAGGAAGATACGAGAAATTTTGATTTCTAGCAAAATTTCGTGGACGATTGGACTTTTGTGTTCTTTTGGACACGGTAGAGGTGACGTGGTGCCTGCTTCTTGTGTCAAATAGTCGCCCGAATATGGTCATTTCGACACTAGGTTCGCGCCTCGAGACGGAAGAAATGCTATTGTGGCAACATACTCCGAGAACGCTTACAGAGATATGTGTAACATGTGTTATGGGGGGCGGCTCCAGCGAACCTTTATCGACACGTTGTGTCTACGCGCTAAATCACCGCATTGTGAACCTGTTATAATACGTCCTCTATAGTTATTCAGCATTTTTCATTAATCATGTCGATAAGGCCGTTCATTTAGAAAAAAATGCAGTCACTTTTCAACTTCATGTTTCCACATATTCACTTAGTTCCGTTTACCAATTCACTGATTCAGAATAATAATCCTAGTAAAAACTTTGTTCAGATATCATCTATTGGTCGGATTTTCCTTTTTCTTAACTAGTTGTTTTCTAGCACTTTCTTCCAGATTTTTGAAATCTCAAACATGACACGTAATCAATGTGGATCAATCGCCTGAAAACGTTATTAGAAACAACAGTACTGAAATGATAACAATTTGATAGTAAGATTACTCGTGGAGAAAATGACAGTGGTTTAATCGTGTAAAAAATTGCGGAACCGTTTTCATCGAACTCAAGATTCATAACTTGGTGATTTGTCATTGTAAAAGTATTGAGAACTACATTTTGTTTTAATAACGAATAACTGAATGAAATAAAGTTCGCATAGATATGGATTTGAAAATAGTTTTATTTATTTAAAAGTCGTGGAAATAAATAAATAATCATAGCCACACTATATTACTGTGGTTATTAAATACCATGCATATTTGTAGCCGAGTTATATTTATTTTTTCTTTACATTTTTTACATTACAAATTACACAATTTTAAACACAATATCTCTCTTATAATTATCATACAATATTATGAAAAGATAAAAACAGTAAGTATATCTTTACTTTTACATTACCAACAGTATGTACATATGCTTTCCTGAAATTTATATATATCTTTTAACACTTTCATTTGAATAATTATTGAGAATAAATCTAATTAATATATAAATAATGTATAAATAATTATTATATAAAGTTTCAAAACTTGATATACAAAAAATATTTAAACTTCTTGATAACAGTGAATTTAAAAGTTAATAAAAATTGAAAGTTCTTAAAAATTAAGTAAAAATCAAATAAATTATATAATTGAAAAAATACCAAAAAAGATCTTTAGAAGTGCAAAAAGATAAAATGCTTGGTATAATTCATTTGAATGAAAAAAGTGATTACTTTTTCATGTTTAAAATATAAATAATCAAATATTTATCCCAGTTCTTGACATCTTAATTACTTATAGATACAAGTGACTAAATAATAATTACATTTATAAAAAGTATTAATATTTTTTATACTAAATATATATATATATCACATATAAGTATCAAACATAGTATTTTGTTTTTTAAGGACCGTTCATATAAAATTAATCTTGAAGTAATATCAGAACTGGGTATTCATTTTTTTAATAAAATAAATATTACAAAAATGCAGTTAGCATAGAAAAAAACTGATCTGCGTGTTATTTAATTATTTACGTACAATATATATATATATATTGAGGATATCATATATATATGTCAATGATCAACTTAATAGCAGAAGCTTTATACAAATTTACTATAGATTTATCTCTGTTCAACTCTTCAATAATCTCTTCATTTAACTAACAATTGTTACATTTACAATATAGATATGCTATTTAATTTACTCTTATTTGACAAACTTTTCCTTAAATATTAAGTTCAAGGACTGTCATTAGGTGAAAACACCAATTTCAAAGCTAAAATTTATCAAATTTATTGTATTTATTTACTGCTTTGGTTTTCGATTCTATTGCAATTCGAATTTTCATTGAAAATGCAAACAAAGTGTTGAATCCAAACAACTGCATGGCTCTAAAACAGTCTTATCTCGTGCAGGGAATGAAATTACACTAGCTAAAATGTTTTTCATATTAGAATTTCACCAATAAAAGGAAT
The DNA here is from genome assembly GCA_022817305.1 of Leptoteleia sp. ZL-2020. NCBI lineage: Eukaryota > Metazoa > Arthropoda > Insecta > Hymenoptera > Scelionidae > Leptoteleia > Leptoteleia sp. ZL-2020. The sequence continues at coordinate 3,140 of JABFPN010001115.1, forward strand.
TATGAAGAAATTCTGCAGTAGATTTATAGAGTGTGGATGCGCTCTGTCGCAAACCTGTAAATAAAGAAACAACACCCTCCTTTTCTTCATTTTCTTGTTCTTCCTCTTCTGGTAGGTATTCAGGCATATCTTCACATTCACTGCCAACTGTATGAATCTACAAATATTGACAAAGTTAATAATAAACATTAATATTTTAACTATGGTAATAAATGAAATATTTTTAATACTTTAATTAAAATAATTACCAATTTAACTAAAAATTCTTGATTATATTTGTTCCTTGTCACCAGTTTAGCTTCCATGTTTTCATTATTTTTTGCTATTGCTTGCGCTATTTGCTGTGCTGTTACATAACTCAAAGTGCGCATAGTTACTCTTTGATGTTCAACATCTATTACTAGGGAAACTAAACCCTCAATTCTAATTAATGTTGACTCTAAATCAGCTCTTGTTTCCTGAAATCACATTAATTCATTATTAATGTTTAATTTTATTTATTTTTTATTATTTCTAAATAGTGGAATAGTTTGCTTGATGATGTTTGAAAAAAGAACAAATTGAAAAAAGTAATCTACATATACATCAACCTCAAATACTAGGTTCTTACAGTAAGGTCTAAGCGTATATCAGTTATAGTAATAATTGTTCAACAATAATTTAAATGGTTTTTTAATGGAAACTTTCAAGATACAATTTTAATTACTAATTACTAAATTTGTGCATTATTGTATAATTACTTTTAATACATTTTAATTAAAAAAAAAGAAAAAGAAAGAGTTCTTTAGTAGACTTTTGTCATAAGAGATTATTATATCAAAAGAAAAAATAGATAAAAAAATTGGGATACATTTATTAAAGAATTTGTTGGATTTGATATCCAATGATAATACAAATATGATTTTTAAGTTTGTAACAATGTCTATAAGTGTTGCATTTATGTATTTCATAATAATCTTTCATTCTTTTGTTTAATAAATTGCATTGTAAATATTAATAACAAAATCACTAATTCTATGTCATTAGACTTGATATTTCATTTAAAGTGTTAGAATAATAAAAATATACTTTGTGTGAAAGAAATATAACATTGTTTACAAACAAGAATGAAAAAAGAAGTTGCAAGAAGCATAAAGGGAGTCCTTACAGGTAATAAACCATGAACATGCAAGACAATAACATGGGTCTTGAGTTTTTTCGGTTCGATGATCCTTCTACACCGGCTACGTAGATTATAAATTGGCGGTTTCATGCGCTCAATGTCGTCCTTGATTTGTTGTGCGTGTTTTGCAATTTTTGGCTTATCCAGGCCATATTTGTTCACAACCGAATCAAGAGCTTCTCTGACGCCAAACGTTGGAGTGATGTGTATATAATTTTCAACGTTTTTAACAAATATTTCTAAGGTCTCAAGCGCTAAAATAACAATATCCGTATCAGGAAGTTCGAGCACATACGCCAAATACAATAACACTGTTTTGTCCTGAAATCATAATAAATGTATGAACAAAAAGGTAAGTATGAACTAACTCAGGTAAGTACGCTTGATGTACACAATTTATATCTAATAATTTTTTAATGAAATGGCAAGAAAAAAAATAAAAGATTAAATAAGTAGAAAATATAAACAATGAAAAAAAAGGGATAATGTTTTACCTTTAAAATTGTGTCATGATTTGCTATATCTTCGGAGAGTTTTTTGTACATCTCCAAGGTTTCTTTGATTTCCTCCGGATTAAGTGGTTCCCCTAAATCTTCCGTTTGCATTATTGAATCAAAAAAAAATTGACATTGAAAGGTGTACTCTTTTATTGCACTTTTCCAACAACTTTCCCGCAGCTTTTCATTAGCAATTTCAAGCTGTTATTATCAAATAGTATTTTTCGTCATTTTTCGTACAATTACATACAATTGTTACAAGATGGCGCCAGTCAACAATGTATAATAAGCGCGAAACTAAAGAAATTATAGATATTTTAATCACAACTGTTTTTAAATTATATTATTAAATATTTATTTCTGCGATAGTTCATATGTTCTGAAGCGGTATTACGCCCTCGCTTTAATCTCATTCAAAACGAAACTTAAATGTGATGAAACAAATCTTGTACGAGATTGAAATTAGATGGAAACTGAAATGAAATTTGAATGGAACGAGATTTAAGCGAGAACGTAATACCGTACTGCTTTAGTGAGACTGACGTATAAATTTCAATAATCCAGAAGAAGATGCACAATACTAGCAGCCAATTTCGGAACATGGTCCAAAATTTATTTGGCTTTCGATTTTTGGTTACATCTGAATGCGTTTGAAGGCGCTAAGTGTCTTTTAGAAGTTAAGACAAAAGGCATGTTTCAAAATTGATAAAACAATTATTAACACATTTTTATTTATTAAACATGCCAAGTATTTATTAAAACAAAAAAAAACAAAAAAACAGATTTAGTTAATGATTCAAAATATAGCGCAAAAAATTATTGAGGAAGTATGGTAGTCAGTAATGTATAGAAAGTTTTAAGTTTTGTCAGGGCCCATTTTAAACACTTTTAAAATAAATGTCCTGTAAAATGTTTCAATTATGTGAACATAATTTAGATTGTATTTTGTTACATTTATTATTTTTACAACAAAAATTTTATTCATTTTTTTTTGCAAAAAGAAAATTCCATTTTGACTTATGCATGCTTGCGCATTGTCAGTGAGACTTACAATATATAAAACAGAAAAAAATATTTATTTTTCGTATTGCCGGGCGTTTTATAGCCAACTTCAAGTGCGAGTAAATATCTCCGCACTGCCATAGGCCTTGGCAGGCCTTGGTATAAGCTATGGACCCTAGTTGTCTGCAATTGTCTGTCAACATTATTACGTTTATTTCAAGTTTTAAAGGATTTTTAATTTCGCAAGGCTAATAAGCCACATCAGATTTTAAAAGTATCCGAATAAAAATTATTAATAGTTTAATAAATGAATTAATTGAGCATAATGTCGAAAAGATGTGGACAAGATTTAGAATTTTCTGTACCGAAGAAACTGAAAACGGATAATGAAACTGACCACAATAAAACTTCACAAAAGTTGTTTGATGATGATGATATTTGGGATAACGACTTTAATGAAGAGGAAATGATTAAAGAAATAGACATTATTATTTCACAACGATCCGTTCAGGTAATATCATTCAGATATCAACTTGTAAATAAACATGTTTTTCGCAATAGACATTCTGTTTACTTATGACAAGTTACGAAAGTTTTCAAGTTTTATGTTTTAAAAATATTTATTGCACATAAAATTTTATCTATTGTTTTGTAATTTTGTGTATGTGTTGTATGATTTTAATGAACGTATAAAAATTAATACAAAATTACAACTAAAATTATTAATATAAGAAATTCTGCATTAAACTTCCATTACTTATACAGCAATATTAAATCTAATGAAACAAGAGCATTAAATTTGATGTGCTTTAACATAGTCTCATAAAATTTTTGAAAATAAGCCTTTACCTAAAATTTATTGCACGTGTCCAAAATGCACTTCCAGTACTTGCAAAAAATATGATTGTTTTACACTGCAGGATAATATTATACAATTAATATTAATTTTTTAAATTTCTTTTGTTAAAGTTATTTTAATACCAATTAAAACTTAAAAATCATTGTACATTTACCATCCCATATATTGTCTTTAATTTGAAAAGAGATATATACTTATATAGTATATTAGTATATTATTATTATGTTGATAACCCAAGTCAAAGACAACCTGAAACTACTTTTTTGTAGGATATTCTATTCACCTTGAAAATAAAATATGTTGATAGCCTGCAAGGCTACCAATACATTTTATTTTTAAGGTGAATAAATACTATTATTATTCATGAAAATATTATTATTATTATTATTATTATTATTATTATTATTATTATTATCATTATCATTATTATTATTATGTACTATTATCTAATATCAACTAATAATATACATTTTGATTTATTTATATAGGAAGTTACGACACCACACTTGGTTAATAAAGCGCAGTCTGTAAATACACTTCAAGAACCATCGACTAACTCTAAACCATCGACTAGTAATGGTTTATCAACTTACTCTACAAATCATCATCAGCAAAATAATGAAAGGCATAAGCATCTTTATCAGTCAAAGGGTCTTCCCTTACAGAAATATTCTAGTGATCAAATGTTCAATCGTCCTTCATGTTCAAACATTAAATCTGCAGTATATACTAATCAATCGCAAATTATAGCTGGTTGTAGTATAAATAACAAAAGTGATTGCACTGTAAATTCTTTAAATTATGAAGAATTCCAAAGAAGTACTTTTACAAGCTCCACTCAACGAATAAGTACCCTAAATATTGAACCGAAAATTGAATCAAATGACCTGAGTAATTTATTATAATATTTGATAAATATAAAAGTCTTTTAAACAATTTTAATGTCAATTATCAAATACCGTGTATAATTTCAGGTAGAACCAAATTAATAGAAAATAACCGTAAATTATTGGCTGATTTAAGGGAAAAAGTGGGGGAAACGGTGTACTTAAGAAACAGACTGAAAAAAATTGAAGAGAAAATTGATAAAGAAAGAAAAGATAAAGATAAAGAACTGAAAATACAAGAAAATAAATTCTGCTCAGAAATAAGTGCCCTTAAGAAAGAAAAAGATGAACTTAAGACAGTATTTGAATTACAGGTTTTTATCAAAATATTACTCTACCTCTCACTTTCATCCCGCTGGAGACCGGAATATCTCTCACAAACCTATATTAAAATGTATACAATTATTAGTATAAATTAAGCAAGTTTAAATTTCCCGTCATCCATATTCAATTATTATTTGTTAAGCAGGGAGGAAGAAAAACTGTTAGAAGGACGAAAGTGAGGGATTGTAATTAAACAATTTTTTCTTTTTAATTCCTTTAATGTTTCTTTTAATTTATCAATTCTAGAAATTTGAATTGGAAACTCTAAGTGACAGATTTAAGTTATTAGAATCTGGTAGTGTTAAATTTACCCAACCGCGTGTTTCAAACAGTGACATTTCAATAAGGGGTAAATCAAATACACAACTTAACAGGTAACTTGATATAACTAAAGTTATAAATTAACAGATATTAAATATAAAATGAAATTAATTGAAACATTGATTTTTGATTTACAGAAGAAATGAATGGTTGGACAGTAAAAACGATGAGAATTTAGGAAGTCCAAATTTAGACAAAATGAAACTTCATATATTAATAAATGGTAAGTATAATAATGAAATAATACATTGAATTTACAGAGAGATACTGAACAATTTAAATATTTTATATGCTTTACTTAAAGTCAGTCTTAAATTCTATAAATATTTATTTATTTTTTTATTTAACACATAAAGTATGTATCATTTTTGGTTGAAATATCGTGATAATGAAAATACAAGAAGAACATTTAAAAAATCTTTATCTGTTACATTAGTCAGATTTATAATAACAATTTTAATTGAAAATGTTATATGTTTGAATATTAATAAATTTGCAGATTGTCCTTTGCGTAAAATACCAAAAACAATTTACGAAATTTCATCAAAAGAAAAACCAGTTGTACATGTTCAAGTTGTTGAGAAGAGTGGTCTAAGAAATTTACCTATTTTGCAGGAGGAACATTCTTTAAGGATATTTGGTAATTAATTTATAAATTTTAGTCAGTTTCTCAGAAATCGACGCTTAAGCTCTTTCCACGACTTCAGGCATTCTCACGATGAAGTTTTTAGGGTAATGTTGTCTTGCTGGTACACTAGATCAAAAAAGAACAAAATCTTTGTTTGACTCATATATTTCCTCACGTCATAAACTTTGAATATCGAGTATTTAAAGAAATCAATTATTTCTGTTGGTGATCGACCAGCGGGCGGATCTACATCTCGCCCTACAATCGCGGCTCTTTTATTATACTCCGCACTTCATTTCAACATCTTCCTCATTTTGAAGTTTATTAGAAAGTTGACTGTTCATTAGAAACACTAAGCAATAGGAAACGCCAACGACCTCTCGTGAAATGTGACGAGAAATTTAAATTTGTTGTATTTGTTCGGATTTTGGTGACGTACCATGTATTCATAAAAAATTTAAGTAAACTTACCATTCCAGATTCAAGGCCGTGTTGGTTGGGGGCTACCTTATAAGCATCGTTTTTCGAGTTTGCTTATCTGGTCCTACCCAACAAGCACCAAAAACCCCATTGAGCATTAGATTTTATAGGTTTTAAACCTTGCAAACACAATCTCATGTATCTGTGTATGTAAAATTAATTAATATTTGATACTTATTGAATATTTATTGTTTTTAGAAAATCCTGAATTAGTTAAGCCATTAGTAACAATGATTGGAGATGATGAATTGAAAATAAACTTTTATTTACCAGATTTAAATGAGTTAATCAAAATGTGTGATACAGAAATTAATTCCATCAATGCTATAAGTATTGTTAATAAGGTAAATCGATAAGTATGCTTAAAAATCGATAGTTTGATATTATTACAAATACGTAAAAATAATAAACAATAATTTAACTCATAAATATTTTGCAAAAATAATATTTTTAGATAGTTGCAACTACCAGAGAACTTATGTTGAATTTAACAACTACATTACAAAGAATTTTTGATGTAATGACTAATGATGACGTTCGAGATATGAATGACATTTATTTGTCTGAAGTTTATAATACACCTGTTTTTCATTCAAAAACTATTTTTGATGGTGACTCGTGGCACATTGAAGAACGTGGGATAGAAGCCAGAAGATCCCTTGGTATTTTATCTAATATTACATTACAGTCAACGTATTTAAGTGAATATATTGGAGGACGCATATTACTAGCAATAAAAAACGATGATTCTTATGAAAAATACATAAAGTATATGAATAATTATAATTGTTGGACACATAAAAACATGGATCATGAATTTCTACAGCTATTACTAAAATTTGTAACTACAGTGCGATTAGTGGTAAATATTTGATAACAAATATTTAAGAATTAATTAACTCTGATCTCAATAAGTGTTTCCGAAGTACTTTTGAAGTTTTCAGAATCTGAAAAGTGCCACTCCGTAAGCCAGTTTAACTTGGCAACAGTAACACTGAAATAGAAATATTTCTATTAGAATTTTTGCATCCTTTTTAACGAATATTGAATTATAAGAACTTACTAATATATAAAATTGTATTTTAAAGCATTATATTATTTTCGATGGTTTAAAATTGCACGCAAAAAATAATTTTCGCTCCCTATTACACTTACTGAGATAAAATTGTTGCAGTTATTGAGGATTTACATTTAGTGGGCTTATATTTACTGAGGTTCAAGTGTAGTTATTTAAATTTAAATCAATGATGTTTATATATAAAATGAATTATAAGGGCTAATTATAATAAATAATTTGTGAAGGATTTAATAAACTCAATTAAAATTTTTCAGAAAAGAGCACATCAATTTACTGGTCTTCTAAGTGCAGTCATTCTTACACTGATAAATGCACATAAAAGAGCTCCATTTCAAGAATCAGGGTACAGTATATTATGTTTTTATTTTAATCTCTAATATTACAACTATTTATGGAGCAAAAAAGTTAATAAACCATTTATCAAATTATTTGCACGTTAAAAGGCAGGCTTAATCTCATGGTATTATATATATATATATATAATATTGTAAATATGGAAGGAAATAATGTAATTTTCATGTTCATAATATAATTTAATAATTTTTTTAGAATTAATTATGCGTATGAAATATTTGAAGAAATTATTCTCTCAAGGCCATTGTTGCAAACTTTTATTCCTTTAACTCAGATGTTAGAAGTTTTTGGAAATTCTCCTATATTTACAAAGAAGTTGCTTAAAGTGAAAAGTAAGTTTAAAAATTCGTAATTAATTATATAAGAGAAATATTGTTTAATTTAAACAAAAAAGAATTATTTAAATCTTATTTTTATGCACATAAATAATCAACATTATAAATTTCAACATAATCATCAGCATATTAAATAATAATATTTTATTTTAGGTAAATTAAATGATGTTGAAAATGTAACTCATTACTCGTCTGGTATGATTTTGTATACTTGTATATATAATCTACATATAAACTTTTTAAAAAAATTTTTGTTAATTATACTAATCTAATTTCAGACGCATGCCTATTAGAAATGTATTTGAACCAACTACAGTATTTTGTCCTGGATGATATAACCATAATAAAAATAGCAGATGCATTAATATCTTTTACTTATCAAGCATTGAATAAAAGAATCATTCAAAATTCTGAATTGTATTCTGTCTCAGATCTCAGTGGGTACACTGTGAAATTATTGAGTGATTCCTTAAGTATAGATACTGAACATTTGAAACTCTTGTCTAGAAAAAATACACGTGGTTCTAGTTTGACATCATCATCATGTCATTTAATTCCAGAAGATTGGAAATTGCTTGATAATGAATTCTGGAACAATGTAAAATTTGTGAAAATTAATGCAGTAAAAAAAGGTTTAATATTATTTAATTACCTTATAACTCATAGAACAAGTAGCAGTAATCACGAAGAACAATTAACAATTATGTTGGATAAATTATCAAAAATCAAAGGATTATTATTTCGGGAAAATGAAAGTAAGTGACAATAATAATTTCGTATGTTTTGTGAAATTAATAATATATTCTATAATTCCTTGTAGTTAAATGTGAACCCTTTGTTATGGTTCATTTTGTAACCTTAACTGTTATAATTAATGGGAAATATAGTACATACATACATATATACATAAGTTTTATATTAGTAAAATTATATGATTATTTCAGAAGAGGCAATACGTGATATAAGAACTCATTTAAAACGGCATTCTGCACCTCATCTCAATGAAAATAATAAAGACAGTGTACAGAAGTTATTGAAAATGGGAAGAGGGCTTTACAAAAAGAGATGATGAAATAAAACATTGATTACAAATATCGGTGTAAATAATTTTATTTCAACTTATTACATATACATACATAGAAAAATTCATATGGAATTAAAACATGCAATCTCACCAAAGTAATCAACTGCTCTGGGTTTAGCTTCATTCTTTGTTTTTCTTATGGTACTGCCATTTATCTTATTTTGTGTAGAAAGTAATCTTTCATGCTGCTCTGCCTATGAAAGAAAATGTACAGTCAAATATAATTGTACATAAACTGTAAATATTTATAATATGATTCTTATTACACATCCATTATGTATAATTGTGTAATTACAATGAAATCATAAAATATGTTGTTAAATTATTGAACTTTATGAAAGAAATATTGAAGATTATTAATAGTTTGCTGAATAATGTTCCTAGTTTATTATACGTCTAGAGAATTTCTTTATATGACCATGAGGTCAAACATTTTTTTGTAGTTAGCAATTTCTGAAATGTTCAAGGCCACATTAATAAATATTAAAACAATCACTTAATAGCAATTTCACAAAATAATATTATATTTTAACGATTTGATTACTTTGTAATAACTCAATTAAAAAAAGTACTCAATAAAACACTGTGTACAGTCCCTCATTGCCATATAAAGAAAAAATTTTGGACGCATAGATAAATATATTGTTTAATCTATATTTTGAATGATATTTTGTACATAATTTTTAAGAATAATAATGTATTTCAAATATTATACAAAAATTGAAGTAAATGACTAAGTGTTATAATTTCATGTTCACATAGATGTATTCATTTTTTAGCAATAAGAATTGTATAAAATGTCTTACTTCTAATCTGATAGCGCTGCTTAATTCAGATTCAAATGGCTCTTCAGTATCTGAAACATCAGTTTTTCTATTTCCGATATCCTCATCTTCGCTGTCATTACAAAAGTAATTAACATTTACTGCATCTTTAATTTTCTTATTTCGGATACGAATTTTTTTGGGTGGTGGACTCCTTGAACCTAGAGTATTTTTACTACATTCGTAAGATAAATGACCTTGTTCTCCACATTCATAACAATGAGTCTTGTCTGGATATTCTCGACGTCTTATAAACTCTGCACTTCTTCCATTGTCTTTTGCCATTGAACATTTTATAGTTCTACCTCCAATCTTGTATAAAATGTTGTATTATAACTTACAGTTTAAAAATAATTTCTAATTGATTATTGTATATCACTTAATTTAAATAATCTATTAAATATAAAAGATTCAATGTCTAAAGATTATAATGAACTTTTACAATATTAATAATATAATAATAAAATAAAAAAATATTTAAAAGTTGTACATTCAAATGACAATGATAAAGTAGTATATAATATATAATTTCCTATATTAAGCATTTTTTCTAATTTTGTTTAATATCCTGTTGTGACTTAATAATGAAATCAATTTTGTTGTTGATAATATTTAAAATTTAATTAAAAAATTAAGTAAATTTATTTTTTTTTTCAATATTGAATTGTGACTTTTAGAGATGTTGATTTTGAAAAACTGACTTTAGAGATATTTGTTGTGAAAACAATTGACTGTTATGACAATACATTACAAACTAGAATCTGATATAAGAATTTCATGTCGATATATCAAATATATTTAATGTTAATTATAAATAAATTAATATATATGTATATGATAAATGTCAAACTACCTCTGTATTATTTATGCTTTTAACACACTTTTCAGCATCTTCTCGTTGAAGAAATAGAACAAAGGCAATCCCTTTACTTTTTCTTGCTTTGTTTTTGACAATTGTTACTCTGAAAATGGGAATTTAAAATTTTGTTTTTTTTTACATGTCATTAAAAAACAAATAAAAAAGAAATACAATACTCACTTGACTATTTTGCCATATAATTCTAACAATTTAAAGACATCATTATTTGTTAATGAAAATGGTAAATTAGAAATGTACACTGTTGATTTACTTGGTGCAATACCCGAGCTCATTTTTAATCAAACAATAAATATAATCAATAATCAATAATCAATAATAAATAAAAACTACAATAATATTCTGTCACAGCACTGAAATATCATAACTCTCCACTAGAGATGTTTAGCCCGGGGTATCACGTATGACTTGAAGTTGGCTATAAAGCGTTCGGTAATACGAAAAACTAATTCTTTGCCTTATGTATTGTCTGTCACACTGATCGACGTATAAGTGGGTGCTTACGATCGTGTGCTGTGAGTATACACACTGAGTATACTCGGTGTGTTCCAAAATGCACTTTAATATGTAAAGTGTCATATGAAAGTCATTAAAGTGCATTTTGGAACACACCGAGTATACTCAGTGTGTATACTCACAGCACACGATCGTAAGCACCCAGTGTGAAAAAATCAATGTATAAGCCAGGAGACCTATTATGAAAATTATCAAACTACAAAATTATGACTTCATAAATGTCAACACATTCCCAAACGAATTTTTAAACGGATGCGTTAGATATTCATGAAGTTGCAAAGCCGTGATTTCATGAATATGTCAACGCATCCCCATACCAATTTTTAAAAGGATGCTTTGAGATATTCATGAAGTCATAATTTTAGATACATAAATAACTATTTGATAATGTTGAAGAAATTTACAAAAATTTAATAATAATAGTACGACGAATAATTTCTAAGAATTCATGTATTTTTTTTCCATGCATAAGAAATAGCATTTCATATACTTTAACACAATAATTTCCAAATAATAGTCAAATACAATTTGTCATCATTATCGCAGTATATATTTAGTATTTTTATAGCAAACTATTACAAATATTTATCTGCATTAATTTAATTTGTGATCATTGCTCTTATTGTTAGTTTCGTTATCTTTATTAAATTTGTCTAGTATATTAAGCCTTAAATATGATCCAACGATTGATCTTCCTGTTGAAGCTGCTCTGTCAAAAGCACTTGAACTAGATCCACTGCTTTTTGTTACTTTTACTGGTTTTATTTTACGATGAAAACTAAAAGTAAACTTCAGCTCGTGCAACAATGCTTCGCAATATGAAATCTGAAAAATGAAGAGTTTTAATCTCGTATTTTGACACAAATTTGAAATGATATTTGGGTCTGCAAAGTTCTGTAAAAATCTAGAAAGCTGTAAAAATTGGGAACGTTGACTTGTGCTAAGCTAATGTAAACGTTTTCAAAAACTTTTGCAAAAAAATTATTTTCTTAATTGATATTTTACTATGAGTGTACACAGAAAGTGTAAATTCCAATAAATTCCAATAAAAAATGTTTTATACCTTTTCCTCAACAGAAACTTGTCGACAATTCCACATGAATTCGCTTAAAGCAATCAAAATACTCGCAAGTAAGCCGAATATGAGTACAACAAAAACACCTCCAACATTAGCCATTCCTAACTCGGCAGAACTGCTTGCAACTTCATCTTCTGCACAAGTTTCACCGTCATTTCTTTCTTTCCACCTATTACCGAAATTAAATTATAGATTATTTACATATACTAGTAAACTTGTCAGTTTTAGTAAGATAAACTATTAGCAAATGATTAATTTAATATAAATTAATTAATAAATTATTCTTACAGTGATACATACCATTTTCTTTTCATCTGTTCTAATACTCCTGTAATCAGAAAAATTAAATTTGAAAATAAGAAAATGCAAAAATAAAAAAATGAATAATCCTGAAGTTATTAAGAAATTTAAATAAAATATTAACAATTATTATTTCTTACTTTTCTCTATGTTCATACCTTTCTCTTGAAGTTTCAGGATTGTTTTACTGATCAATGTTCGATAAGGTGAACCTGGATAAAAACATTTTAAATTATATACGATAAAATTAAAAAAAAAAAACATGTATTCTTCCACTTTTATAAATAATTAAATTAGTTAATAATATTTACCAAATGGCATAGCTATTCCGTAAGATTTACTGTCTAGTAAACCTCCAATCTGTTGCAACTCACAATGTCTTTCAGCATGATATTCAATTGAAGTCGATTCCATTATGAAAGCGTACTGCCTCTTTCCTTTGAGTACACGGTCTACTCCTTCTTCGTTAGTTTTTGTAAAAACTGATGGTTTTGCATCTGACATTGCCGTGAACATGCGTTGATATACCGACGTATTACTGTTTTTAAAAAACGCTAATGTCGAGCCTCCAAGTACAGCACCATATTTAATCTTCGTTTGTTTAGCCAAATCATTGACGTCATTGATTGAAATGTCAATTTTAATAGCAGTTAAAAATGCAGCCAAATTTGCTGTATAAGATGAAACCTATAATAATAATGTATTTTTCATAAGCTAAATCTTAAGCGCAGTTAAAAAATATAAATACTACTACAATAAGTGAGCTAAGTTAACGGCTTAGCAATCGTTTATTCTGTAAATAAAATGTATACGATATTTTTCGTAACATATGCAAGTTCAAAACTATATTTATTTATTAATTTAAATGTTACTTAACATAATAAGAACGAAAAACCACCAAATGCCAGCGATCATTCTTATAGAACTTGCCCTACAAAAATTAAAATATCCGTTATTAAATATACTTATTACAATTTTAAAAATAATTTATATTGTAAATTTTACCGTGGTAAAATATCTCCACCCTGTTGCATAAGAGACCCCATTGTTAACCACATGGAATTCATTATATCAAAATTATTCTCCAATTCTTCCGGTTCTTCATTACAGGGATGTGGATTAACCCATTCCCCAGGAGCGATCCTTAAATAAACAATTTCTAATTGAATGTGTGGTTTACATTCGTAGAAATTAACATAAAATAAATTCAAGTGATATCATGTGAATTTTCCTTTCTATCATACTATAACCTTCGGTCACAATTATTATGTGAATAAAAAGAATTCATATTTACCTTGCTAAAAGATATACCATTACAGAAACAGATAAATATGCAGTCATTACATAGAACCATACATCTGTTGACAATGGAGAAAGAAATGAAAACAAATCAGGCTGCTTGTTTTCTGGTTTACTAAATAAGATTGATATGCCTGAAAATAAAATATTAAGTATTAACCAAACCTTAAGTTAACAGTGACTTGCTCAAACCACGAGAATAGGGTTTTCGTGCACAATGAAAAGGTATACTAATATAAATGATATGTCAATTAGTGATATATTAAATAATTTTTGTACATATGTAATATAAATGTATGTAAATAATTTTATATTATATACTTACCAAGATTCATAAAAGGCATTGCAAAATCAACAGCCTTTTGCCGAGCATAAGTGATGGTCAAATCACAAATTGCTAAGTCAGCTTTCTGTAAGTATTCAAGCCATTAATCGAGATATTTCAGTAACCGGTAGCTACGAAGTTTCAACCCCCATTTATATAAATCCCCGTTTCCCCTCTTTTTAATATAGTACAACATTTCTCTTTTGCGCACAAAATTAGTACAAAATTATATTATTACATAATGTTAATATTTTAGATTGTTAATATAAAATACCAGTTTTCAACTTCTACTTACGCGATCTAATAAACGTTTCACTAAACCATTCCAAGATTTCTTTTCCTCATCATATGATCCATAATTTTTGTCTGGTACCAGTTCAAATTCATATTTAAAGTTTAAACTTTTTGCAATCGCATCAATTAAATCAATACAATATCCTTCATAACGTAAGTCATTTATTATCACTCCACGATTTGAACCATCTTTAACAGGCATTACATACGGTGGACCCTTCAATATTACTCTTTTATTAAATAAGAATAAATATATAAAGAATTTTGTATGATATAAATAAAACATTGTAATTTCCATTTAACTGTGATAGATTAAATTAGAATTATTAAATTTTACCTCCCGTGTAGTAACTTTGAATACTTTTCGTTCAATATTTTCGCGCAATTCTATTTCTCTCTCTTCTTCACTTCGAGTGGAATATATTCCCTTATCTATACTCCATAAAGCAGTCTCTACGAATTTGTTATTTTGGAATTCGCCAACTCTTGGTTCAAAATCACGTCTTCCGTATTCATCAAATGTCATTAAACCTGTAATATTTCCTACTCTGGAAAGCTAAAAATAGAAAACAACACCATTTTTCAGCACTAAATTTTAATATTACAGAAATAATTTCACTGAAAATGTCTACAACTGTCTGCAAGAAGCACTTTTTCATAAGTCAACATTACCAAATTTTAGAATGTTTCAAACATTCATAGAACTTTGCTCATAATAAACTCATACCATATCTGGGTTGATATTTTCCGAATTGTCGTAAAACTACTACGGTTTGCAATAGTTCGTTACTTTTTGCAAACATTCAATGAAACATTTTTCTTTAAAAAATCCCGTAACTCATCAAAGATTTGTTTAATAAAAACGTGCTTGTCATCAAAACAAACGTTATTTCAAATTGACTATCAAAATGACAAAGTGAAGCAAACATATAAATTCCAATAAGTCAATAAAAGATGCAAGGTACTATCAGGCATTTTTAGATGTGACTTTTAGATAGACCGAAATTTTGATTAAACGACGCATCCATGAGATAACACTGATAATGTAAAGTTTTGATTTTAGGCAGGTTTTGATTAAACATCGCTTCCATCAGTTATGGGCTAGATGAGATTAATTTTGATTAAAAGAAAATTAAAAGATTTTTTGATTATTTGAACGCACTCTCATTGAATTTTACATTACTTCTTTCATTAAATCCACGATACGTTGACCAGCAGAATATTTCTTATTGCGTGAATTTCCTTCACATGATAAAGGAACGGGATCAATTTTAAAATGCTTTTCACCTTTTGTTCTTTTATGCATTACTTCTAAAGTAAAACTAAAAAGTTGAACTGCATCGTACAGTAATGCTGATTCCACCTAAAAGTAAATATGATTTAATTTGCATAATGCTTAGGTAAATTAAAAAGATGGAGGGGTATAAGTACTCCCGCTAACAAGTTTCAAGCTGTCAATTTTAATTCACCCCGAATTTAAAAAGTATCTGAATTTAAATATATTTAAAACATGTACATAGGACGAGTACTCAAATTAATCGTTCCACTTAATTAAAATATATATACTTACAGATGTATAACCGTTCAAGTTACTCGTTGTCAATTTAAATCCTGTAATATTTGCTGCTGTTCCATTTAATTCACTAACAACTGGTAATAATGTTGAGTCCTGAAAAATGAATTAAATTTAACTAACAATAAATGCATTGTGCAAATAAACAAGTCGTCTGTTGATGAAAGTATATTAAACAATATTTTTTATTTAAAAACATGTCTCACCAAATATGTAATAATGTACATATAGTAATCATTAAGAAGTTTTACTTCTTTTGCTTGATGCAGTACTTCTGGAAGACGTTCTGCACTGATATCCATTAATACATTAAAATCCAAAGAATTGGCGACCTCTTTCAAGAGGGGTCTATAATCGGGACCAGCGTTTAGTTCACGAACAGTTACAGCTAAGTCATCTGGACCGTGTAAACTAAGTGCACCTTGAATGCGCGATAATGCATCATCAGAATCATAAATAGCAGTGAATGACTTCCAGTTCATCATTTTCGTCATATCTGCTATTGCCTTGAACATAAAGTAAGAAATATACATATATATTATAAGTATGTATATTCACAATGTAGATATTAAGTCTACGTCGTTTTTAATAAAAAATATAGCATTCATTGTGATAGAAAGGTATCTAATGTTTTATTAAAATCCAATAATGCTTCCAATTTTCTGTCTTCATACACTTTTGGTTTTCTACAGCGTCAAAATGATGCTTTCAACGTATAATTCACTATTCTTTAACTTTTAAAACCACAAATTCTCATTTTAATATATTCCCAAGATTTATCCTAATTTCCAAAACTTACTATTTTTATCGCATTTCCAATCATAATCCAAATAAGGTATTAGTTCCAAAAATGTCATCCTTTAATATTGTTAATTGCAGTGGTATTAGTAAGCAATGTACAGGACTGATAAGATGAATATGGTAGGTTCATTTGTTGCAAACAACGTTGGTTATCTTCCAGGCAAACAATTTTATTACTAACTTGTTGATAAATGAGACTATCTGGATAAAAATTTATACTAGTAGGTGTCATAACAGATTCTTCTATTCGTCGAAAACTGTATTCAATATGAGGGATTTCAAATCGTCGTGCTATACTAGATACAATGCCTCTAGTGTATTTGCTTGCAGGGCCGAATATTGCAGCAACACCCTCAGCAACAAAATCGCAGGCTGTAAACAAAGTCATTTATATTTCGTAATAATACGTTCTTATGTCTTCCATTCACAGTGTAGATGAAATGAATTTCAAATCGTATTAAAAATGATGAAATATTTTAAGAATTGGTTTTTCAGCCATTAAACTGAATTATTTACACGGATAAAAAATTGGCATATATATTATCGAACTTTTAGGTAAATCACTGACATTAGCCAAGTTGAAATTTCTGATGTTACATATTATTTAGTATTTTAATAAAAATATTTAAATTTAAAATTACAAACAATTCTAAATTTAAATAAATATTTTTCTTAAATATGTTGGGAAATTAGTTCAGTCCATCTTTTTGTGTAAAACATATTCATTTCAAAACAAAATAAATGAACAGATTAATGAAAGTATTGTCCTCCACTGGCTACTATTTTCCCACCTCTCAAGTATTTGACGAATTGTAAAAAAAAGTGGGGTTAAAGCAATGAAAGTTTAACTTCATTAATTCTTTTGTAAACAGAATCTTCCCCCTTTTGTTATTTCTAATTCTTTATGATCCCACTTTTTTGTGATTATCTGCACTTTCGTTTAAGTAAGTGCCAACTAATTTTAGGTAAACTCACCAGCATTTGCTGTATTAAAACTATCTGTCTCGACATCTATATACCGTATAATTGGTCTCAGATCAAACGCTGGAGCAGTATAATCATTTTTTATTTGATTTAAAGCATCGATAAAAGCTTTTTGTTGTTCAGTGTCCTTTCTATCAAAAATAGCTCCTGAAAATCAATAATTATTTATTTATTAATACAAAATATACTTACCCGATCAAGATATAATATAATATCCATATAGCGTATAGAGAAGGTTACATTTATAAGTCGTCAAATCTTTGAATACAATATAAATAACATTGTTTTAACATACATACCAATTTTTATTGGGCGTGGAAGAGTATATGCAATGTTTACATACAGCACAAGAGTCAGAACTCCAAATATCTTTTTCATTATAGTAAGAATTTTAATTACCTAAGAACACATCTTCGCGTTTGAGAAACATAATTAATAACCAGTCAAAATAATATAAAGTTTTATTAACAAATAGTTATTCAATAAACACTTAATTTCAGAAAAATGGGGCGCCAAGATTTTTTGAAATTAAGTATTTACTGAATAATTATTTTTTAGCAGAATTTTAAGTTTTGAATTACTCAAAGTTTTCTATTAATTTTGGATCGAATCCTTTCTTAGTTCATTCCTTTAAATTTTTAATACAATAAATTAATCATTTAAAAATGATAAAACTTACCAGTAAGTACAGATCTCAAGAAACAGGTCACCAAGGTTTTTGTGCTAAAGTAATTACAATCTTGTTTAATGTTTTAGGTTAAAATTTTACATCAATTATCTTTTCTGCGTAATCTTTGCGTAGCCCGTACAATGTAATTATTTTTGGTTTTAATAGAATTATCTTTCCCAAAAACAGCATGTAAATTTCCAATAATTTTTGGCTACCTTACTGCGATTAAAACTGAAATTTTACTCTACCTTTCTTCAATGCACATTAAATATATTTATTTATTTATAAACATTCAGACAGTCTCGAAATTTTATAAATCCTAGATGGCAATTTCTTGACATATATATATATATATATGTATGTATATAAGTTTACATCATATATATTATTTTAATAATAAAATAATATAAATGGGGCATTAGAGGTATATTATTTTATAACAAGATTATAATAATAATTAATTAATTAGAATACTTATTAAGGAAGAATATATTAATTTTAACTTCAACATAATTTATGTAAACTTTATTTTTAATTAAAATTAGAAAGGAGAAATTCATATTAAAACTGTCTGTTACTTATAAACTAGTTTAAATAACGTCATCTGTACTTGAAATTCTAAGTTTCTTTTCAAATTTAGAGGAAATATGGTTGCATCTGCAACAAAGTATATAAATATACTTTAATTATTAAATATTATTTTGCAGTGTTCTCACAACCATCTTGACTTAATTTTATACGTGATAATATTAGTTTCCTCTAAAATTTATAGATTTTAATTTTATTAATCAAAAATAGGCATAAATTCATGATATTTAATAGATTACAATGTTAAACTCAATTAATTGAGAATATAACCTATTATTAAATATTTAATTCTTGATATTTACATATACTAATATATATTTTATCATTACATTATATTATCAAAATAAATTAAATATTATTTCATAAAAGTAAAATGTCAAATTCTGGGTTAAATCATAACGGTTAAGATCATTACCTTTCATGAGTATAATTTTTTCCTTACAAAAAGACTTATTACCTATCCCTCTTAATCCCATGAAATCGACAATACATTTACTATAATTAAATGAAATGTAAGTTAAAAATTATAATTGTGAATACTTCAGCTGTATTGAAACACTAAATTATAATAAATCAGTTTGCGCATGAAGTTCACGCTGCTTCGCGTTATAACGAACTGATCTAAAATTGGTATACACTAAAATAAATACATCGAGAAATTTTAGTGATCCTACATTTAAACCATACCAGTAAAATAAAAAAGTCAATAACGAAGTTATATCAGTATAGATTATGCATTTTACATTAAAAAATAATTATGTTAATATTCATTTTTAAGCATGTTTCTAAACCTATTGATATTTTATTAAACAATTTTGTTTTTTTATCACTTTTAATGTTTGAATTGATGTTATTATCTGAAACGTAATAAAAGTTACATTAATTATTGGTAAAATATGTTCTTAAGTTTATCGTATCTTTAATTTCCCTCAATTTGTGGGATAAAAGTACGTGAAGGAAAAAAGGAATTATTTATATAATTAAATAGAATGGAATTAATTATAATAATTAAATTAAAAGACGATAAAAACTATGCGCGAAAATTTAAATTAGGATCTCATTCTGGTTAAAAAAATGGCTAACCCTGATAGGGACATTCACTTCAGGACTATATGTAATTGTCAGATTCGATCTACAGGCCCGATTCTGGTCCAGTACTGTTAGCCAGACTCTGTAACCAGAGTTTAAATAGGTACATAGCCCGTACTGATTCGAACTTATTTGTCAACAAAAATTGAATATAACCTATATTATTCGCAATATAAATATTATTCGCTTATAGGGATATGGTGTACAAAGCTGGTCCAAGCAAGGTAAACTAATTTGGTATAGATGCATTCTGTGAATGTCAATTATTACAATGCAAATAAAAATATAGACCATACAGTGATAAAATAAACATGAAATCTGCGTCAACACGATCTTGTCATAAATTAACAAAGGAAAAATATAATATACTAATAAAAATATAAAGGTACCAATACAAGAAAATACAAATAATAAAAATTGTATTACACTTTTATTATAACGTATCCTAATTAGGGAAGTCTTGTAAGTTACACGTTAAAATTTTTTAATTTTAACACACTTCATATTATTTTGTAGTTTTATGTGGCACAGGTCATTTAACACGAAACGTGAAATTTTGCTACGGAATTCAATCAAGGCCCGCGCTAGAAGGCCGACAAGGCATGGCTGGTTACAGGAGTATATTTACTGGAATTTTAAATTGTTTGCTATCTTCGTCTATTTTGTACGTGTGTCATAAATGACAAAGAAAGCCTAAGTCGATTTGTCATTTTTTCGTCCTCAAGATCCAGTCAATAAGAATCGAGCAATTTTTATCTTGCCATTAAGTAAGCATCGTTTCGATCGATTGTTGATTTAAGATCGAACTTGACAAGGCCCACACCATTTCAAAACAAACATAAAGTCGAAATAATGTGGACTCGAAAAAGCATAAAACCGTTATTATTTATTTATTAATATACATAAATTATTTTATATAATATAATACAAATCAAATTGTGGTAATTATTGAATAGAGCCTCCCTATTCAATACATATTGAATACTGCCCCCCTCCCCAACTTGTACTTCATTTTTATGAAATCTGTACTTCATTTTTATAAAACTTGCCATTCAAAAGATAATGGACAAAAATTGGTAAAAATGGCAGTTTTGTACAAATATCTTTTCGTTGGTGAGACATAGCTAATTTGTTCTTATAGAATCGTATTAACCGCAAAAAATACACAGAAAACATGTATTGCTACATCTGGGTACGAGGGGGTTGTCACTATACACGCAGAAAAAAAGGTAGCGAAATTTAGTATAATTCGTACCAAAATATTCCTATAAAGGCAGAGCAACCCCAGAAGACATTTTGAGTAGTATTTGCTATTTTATAGGAAATTTTCATTTCATTGCTAGAATGAAAGGAAAAAGCATTGGTTTTCAATAAGATTTCTTTCAATCGTAACACCTGTCACGATCCTTATGTGGACAAGAAATATTTCAAAGTCTCATGTAATTAATTAGCGAAAAATATAATTATACTGCAATAAATTATTTTATGTAGCAATATATAATAAATTCACTAATGTAGTAATTATAAAAACAGGAAATTAAAACTAGATTTGTACATAAACGTAAAAAAAGTTAATTAAATGTACAATGTATTCCGATGTTTTCATCGTCATCTTATCGTTAAAATTCGACATTACTTCAATTTGAAACTTTATCTTGCCGATTCGCTTTCGCGGTCCTTGATTAGAATAACAAACCAATAATGAAGTTACTAACTGACAGGTTGATATCAGTGAATATTAACAGTCAATTATATTAAAAATTTCATCTTTTATTTTTTTTTCTGGGTTTATGAAATTCATTGTATGTATTATATTTGAATGTTTATATTTATTTCTTACATGAAGTGTACAGACGATAAATGAAAAAACACGGCTTGTTTTATTTCTGCAATTCAAAGAAATAACAAATTCTACATTACTAATAGTACTACTTCAAGAACTTTAATTGTTACACATTTTTTTTAATATAAATATTCATATATAATAAGCATTCTGTGAAAAAAGGAAAATAAAATATGTCGCACATGCAAGGTCTATTCAAAAAATACCGGACTATTTAAAAGAAATAACGTCGCGTCGTGCGGTTGGCAACAATCTATTTGTTACAACTTCCCGAATAATTTGCTCTTAACAGATTGTTGATATTTTGTCTCTTTCCCGTGTTGTTTTTTGAGTACAAAGTGTTTTATCATCGGTAGTGTAATTTGACGTAAAAAAATTAATGGCATTATATTCTTTGAATTTTTGCGTCATGGTCAAACAATGAGCCGTCAATACTACAAATTTGTTTTGAAACGATTGCGTGAAAAAATTAGCAAAAAGAGATCAGAGTATTGGTGAGAAAACTCATGGCTGTGTCACCACGATGACGCAGCCAAATTTTGAAACTTCAGTTTCAAAATTTTGTACCAAAAATCAAATGACTATCCTCCCTCAATCTCCTTACTCACTAGATCTGGCTCCTTGTGATTTTTTTTGTTATTAAATTAAAATCAGTACTGAAAGGACGCTGTTTCGACATCATTAATGACATTAAAACAAATTCATCTCGGGCATTGAAAAACATTCCTAAAGAAGCTAACCAGGACTGTTTTTCAAAGTAAAAGTTGTTAATAAAAATGTTAAAAATGCAGTATGGATATTTCTTGAAAAGACCTCGTATATATATATATATATATATAACATAGATAAAAATTATGAACACTGACCCTTCTGTTTTATAAAATATTGGGATCTTATATGACATTCTAGTTATTCCCTGTCTTTGGTAATAATAACTATTTCTCTTAAAATTAGAATGCATGAAATTATGGTAAATATGTACATTTTATGTAATGGTATTGAGTAATATACCCCTGATTTCTGAGTTATTGTATACTTTAATTTACCAATCAATGTCATCTACTGCATGCTCAAGATCGGTAAACATTTTATCCAGGTGCTGTAATGTAAAAAGAATATTATTACTTAAAGTATATGAAAATAAGGTAAAATTATCATAGTCCAGTAAAAATAATTAAATAATATAAAATTTTAAGCAAATATAGTATAATTTTTTCAGTATGTTGAAATTATCAGTCTGGGAATAATATTGGTACAAAATAATAATTACTATTCTTAACTACCACAATTCTCCGCCTCTATAATTTCATTCCATACAAATGAAAGTATAAATATATTAGGCGATACAGTTGATACTTACATCAGATGTACTAATGCGCCGCTCACTAACTATATATTGAATGGGACCAATTTTTGGAATAAGTATTCGCCATTTTCCATCAACGTCATCATCGTTATCATCATCGTCATCATCGTCATTATCTACTATTTCGTCATATTCTATTGGTTCCTCCTTAATGTCCATTAGCATTTCCATGTCTTCCACAGTATTACTACCTTCAGAAGGAACTTGTGGTGTGGATGAGTTTTCAGTTGTTTCTTGTTGTTGTTCTTGTAAAGATTTACTTGATTTATTTGTTTTGGCCATATCAGTAGAAGTTACGTCATTCTCTTGTTGAGCATCACATAAATTAGCTGAGTCAACAACAGCTTCTGTTTTTAAATCATTATTATTAGTTGTACTGTTTTCGTTATTTACACTTTTGGGTTCAGTCGCATTGCTTGTTGAAACGGTAGAAATAGTTTCCTTAGTTTTTTTCGTATTAGATTTAGTTTCCCCTGGAAGACAAGTATTACCACGTTGTCGTCGAAATCGCACTATAATACTTCTTGTATCCCACATTAAATCATGAGCTTTTTTATAAGCTGCTATTGATTCATCAACACTATTGTACCTTATAAATGCATATCTGAAAATAATATAACAATAATGTAATAACACTTATATTTTATGAAATTAGATAAATTTCATATTTGTTAAAATTAGCATTATAAACGAAATTAAATTCATATTTTTGATATCTGTCTTCTAAATTACCCTAATTAGATTCATTTTTTAAATAAAACTAATATAACAGTATAAAATATTTACCTGGTATTACGCATTTTTTGTGCATATCCAACATCAATTCTGACTGCTGTTGGAAATTTGCTCTTTACTTCATTAACATTTACAGATTCTGGAAGGTTACCGATGTATAATGTATAAGGATCAATTTCTTCTGGCATAGGATTATCTTCATCTCTTAAAGATTTCCTTTCCACTTTCAAGTACCCAACACCAAATTTAATTTTCTCAAGTTCTTTGATTGCCTCGTCTATATTCACATTTTCAGCCATTTGAATGAAACAATAACGAGGACCACTTGGACTTTGAAAATGAATATTCTGTATTCCTGAATGGAATTCTCGAACAATATCTTTGTTTAAATCTGGATCCGGAAATTTTATTATTAAACTTTGAGCCTTAATATTTTTATTATATTCCATTTCAACACTTAAAGCTTTCTCTGCATGTTCACGATTCCATGGTCTACTAGGATAACTCAAAGACATAGGCTTTCTGTGTTTCAATCTTTTTACATTAACATCTTCCTGTGAATAAAAAATTAATTTCTTAATAACATCAGATAAAAATAAATTAATATATTTTATGGCAGAAGCTATGATGTAATAATGAAGCTGACTACTTGGTAAGAATGTTAGGTTTAAAACGCCTAATGGCGTTGTTCATCGTCTCACCGTTGTGAACAGAAATACGTGAAGTGTAAAAACTCGTCGTTCTGGCCTACGCAATAAAGTTATTTGTACAACAAATCAGAACACTCCAAAACACCGGGTATTCCGACGTATGGTTTAACCCACACGGTGTCCTCTCCTCAAAGCTTAGACTTAAAGTTATAAGTGAAATGCTTATAACAGGGTAACATAAGGTAACATAAAGCGAAAACGAAAAAAAACTTATTATAAATTGGAAAATGTCTAATTTATGATCATTTAATTTGAAGTTATTGAACACTGTTTTCTTATTACCGTACTCAACTTAATTTCCGTACGCAACTAAATACTATAAAAATCCAGAAATTTGTAGTCATTTTACCAGTTAAATTAATCATTACCTTTTCCTCATTTTCAGCATTTCCTTCTTCAGTTCGCGTTGAAGCATTAGTTGACTGACTTGATCGATTTCTAGGATTATTGAGCAACATAGCAATATTGTTAAGAAGACTGGGATTCGTTGCAGCGGCCATAGAATATAAATCCATGCCGAACTGATTTTGCGATTGATCGGATCTAGTCATTCTTTTGTTCTTGCGATGAAAGTTGCTGCTTTTTTGTACATTGTAAGTACTATTCCAGGCTTGATTCATTCTTTCTCGTCTGGCAAAAGTTCCTCTTACAGGTTGTATCTCACGTTGAAATGTAGGGGTGCTAGTTGATTGCGGAGATAATGGAACTGCCGTTTGCGCGGCAGCTGTTTGGTGCATCATCCATTGCCAGGGTGGCGGAAAGGGAGGAGCATGTGTCCACGTTTGAAGCGGCGGTACTTGCGAAGCAATACCATGAGGATACATATGAGGTGGTGGTGGAATGGCAGCGTTAGATGGTGGAGGCATTGGAGGTAAAGGTGGTTGCCCAGGAAGAGGTTGGTTTATATTTGTTGTTGCCATATTAGATGTGGTTGTTCCTGCATATCCCGCATAAGAAACGTTGTAATCGTAGTTAGTGTTTTCGCTACTCATATATGATCTTCGGACATCACCGACTTCGTCATTTGTTTGCTGTTTAACATCAATTATTTAGAAAGAGTTCTTATAACATATGTTTATTATAACCAATAATTGACTTGAAAATATTATTAATGAGATTATTTAATGAAATTAAATCATGTTTTTAAATATACATAATAAAATTTTGAAATGCTATATAAATTTATAATCATGATGGTAAATTAGAGAATACTAAGAACATACTTTTTTGTACATTTGCATTAATGCAGTATTTTTAATTGTTTTATTATATCAGTAGTATGAAGTATTAATAATATTTTAAGTCATATGTAATATAAAATTTTATACTTTTGTTACGGATGTAACACTTTGAATACCTAAGAAAACAGATTTTTTCAGAGGTCAAGTGTTAAAATTACTTAAAATCTCACTTTACCATTTTATTATAAAATCTTTGAATAAAAGTTCTGCATTTTATCCAAAAGTTATTTCTTTTTTTTTATTTAATATATGGCAATTATAAAATTGCCAATTACAAAGACACAATGCAGTCTACCAATGTATAGCAAATATTAAAATTACTGCTAAGTTTGCATTATTAACCCCATTCTTGGTGGAAACTATTTCTGATATGATAATGAAAATGAAAATACTATAGCAAGTTTTTCACTACCAAAATTGCTTCATTGATTTATTTATTTATGCCAATATAATTAGTAATATTAATAATTAAATGTGAACTTATAGATTTTCTTACTTTTATAAGTAAATGTTGTATTTAAAATTATGTTTTTTATGTTTTTTATTTTGTTTCTAACAAACAAATATTAAATTATATCCATTAAATTTATGTTTATATTATTCCAGAGGATTACTGCAATAATTGTGTAATTTTAACTGCATGCAATTGATATTTAAACAAACGCATTCCAAACATACATATTACTAACAACACAATCACTTACAACACGATGGAATATAATAAGCGGACAATTATTCAATAATTATATTTTGCACTAGGATTTTCTATTAAGAATATTTATTCTGTTATATTTCTAGTAATATACTTCATGAAAAGTAAATTACAATCAAACATACAAAAAGAATAAAATAATCTTTACAAGTAAACATTTATAAATTTGTTAATATAATATAAGTAAGCTGTTACTGTTTGTTAATATAATATAAGTAATTTGTTGTTACTTTATATTCTTTCCATGTATAATTTATATATCTGATCATACGTTAATATTGTACTGCTTGACAATATATAAGTATATATAAACTAAAAAAATATATTTTACATGGGTAAAATATATTATATATTATAGTACTTATATACCTCTTCTATATATAAACTCAACATTTCATTCATAAACAAATGTTAGTCACAAATATTAATTTATATACAAAATTTGTTAACAAATATTAATAAAAATATATATAAATTAACTAAACAAGATTATGAGAAAAAAACAATAGCAGAACTTACTTTGTTTTAAAATATTCTCACTAATAATGACAGTTATTCGATGACTTGTTTACAACTAATGATTTACAGATCCAAAGTTTATAATGATCATCTCAGCTAATTTAAAGACAAACAACAATAATTAATTATTCTATTTAGTAAAAAAACTTTTGTAAATATTATTGTGCACCGCAAGGGAGCAGTTAAATAACCTCTACTCAACTAAAAATCAAGCAGTTGTGCATTAAAGAAAGTACTATAAAACACATTAAATATAATTTATTACCGAGCGTTTCATGTTGTCGCGGTCCGTCTTGAATGTTTGATAATTTAATAAGGCAATATTTAGTTGAAAATAAGCGACTCGATTATTTTCAGAATACAGACAGTATTAACAGCGCACTGCACCATCACATCTTTACGGTCCAATCATGCCGATGCGCTATTGAATGAAGAGTAACATCAGGATTACCAATAGTTTATAATTGTAATGCATCTTTGAACGACCGGTATTTATATTATTTACGTTGGAAATAATAAATAAAACCTTAATAGTGCATAAAATTGTTTAGTATTGATGGAAATATAGCATCCCTATATTAACTATTAAATGCATATCCATTTTGAATAATATTCCCTAATAGTGCATAATCCCAGTACAATAGATGAAACCATTGTCATTCATAATAAAAGTACAGTGCAATATATTCACAAATTAATTGTTATGTATTGTATCTATATAGTGAAAAGTATAATTTAGTTGCATTTAATCGTTCTCTGAAAATATCGTAAAATTACTATGAAACCTTATTCAAAATTAGAAACTTTGACTAACAGGACACTGTAAATTTAGTGAAAACCTAATGCTGCAATATAGGCTTTCACATGTTTTTTTATAATTTTTTGGATACTGGGATATTTATATATTTTATAAATATTTATTTTAAAAAATAAAAATATTTTTTAAATATTCAAATGTCCGTAGGATTATATCTTATAAATATTATGTAATATTAATATAATATTTCACATAATATAGTGAAATATTATTCTACAATATTTTATAAATTCCATATATATTCTATAAATTCTATATTTAGAAATATAAATGGAACATAACTGGTTACTATTAGGCCAGTAAATGGGAACTTATTAAAATTTATAGAACAGTTTGGAAATATAATACACTTTAAAAAGTTTCAAAAATAAATTATTAAGAATTTTAGAAATATGACGTAGTGAATTATATGTAATATACACACCACACCCAATAGCCAACACACACACACACATACGCACAAAATCAAAAACTGATTTAAGGTGATGCTCCAAGCATAAGTAGCGCTCTGCGGTATCGGCTTTGATGTTTTCGTTTATAAAAATGAAATGGATAATAATTTTGTAATATAATAACCAGGCCGCCATTTTACAATGTTAGGAGAGTATTGTAGATTATAATGATATGCGTTTTGAAGAAAGACAACAAAAAGCGGTGTGAATTGGTTTTAAATATACGAAATGTCGATAAAAAATTCTAATTCACACCGTTTTTCATCAGTCTTTTTCAACAATTATGTTTATATAGGCAGTAATATTCTCCCGGTGCTAAATAATGGCGGTCTGGTCATTATTTTACAAAAGAATTATTATTATTATTTTAAATTAAAAAGACACTAACTCCGTGACAGCAGACTTGATACATCACCTTAAGATTACCTATGCTTTGACTATCTTTAATTATCTTTAATTTCCCTTATCTTTTCCTTGCCTTTGACTTGAGAAAACCTTAAGTTTGGCTTGAAAAATTCTTAAGCTTAGCTTGAGATTTTTTTACATCAGTTTATGGGAATGTTCCAAGATTGACTGGCAGTATTATGCATCTTCTTCTAGCTTATTGAAATTTATATATTTGTCTCACTAATGCAGTACTGGTTGTCAATTTTGGAACATGCCTATAAACTGATGTAAAGAAATCTCAAGCTAAGCTTAAGGATTTTTCAAGCCAAACTTAAGGTTTTCTCAAGTCAAAGGCAAGGAAAAGATAAGGATAGTTAAAGATAGTTAAAGTTATGGCGTATTCGGAAACTAACTTTAGTATAACTTCAGTATGAAATGTCGGTAGAATATGAAAACATATGTTCGTAAAGTTATCAAAACTTTCAACTGTTTGGTTACTTTTCGAACACGCGTTAAAGAAAATTTTTATAACTTATCTGAAACTAGAAACTTATCAAACATGGGTTTTAGAAAAGTTTCATAACCATTATCACTGTCAAAATTATTCAATGACGAGTTTTGTACTATTCTATTCATAGCATTATTCTAGAATATTATTTAACCTTAAATAATATTGTAGGGATATTACACTAATATTATTTTATATTCTAAAAATATTTCTAAAATATTATTTTATATTAAATAATATTATTCCCTTATAGGGTCGTCATATATATTTAAACAAAACAAAAGTGTAAAAAAATATGTCAGACGAAAAAGAGATGGACGTTATATTCGATCTTCTTGATTCATCCT